>PVLD010001037.1:0-226427 GCA_004027595.1 Dinomys branickii | reverse complement strand
GGGGAGGGGCAGGGAGGGGCTGCGAGACAGCATGTCTCAGCCTTGCCCTGTGCCAGTGACCCTGCATGGAGACACCCAGCAGACACCTGTGGACACCCAGCAGCCACTTTTGAGCCCTTGGACACCACACAGTCTGGCACCCAGGAGGCCACAGGTGTGGTGGAGAGGCCTGCCAGGCCACCCCATCCCCTTTGGCTATGTGCCCATCCCCAGGAGACACCAGTTTCCCCAAGCTCTGGGCCCCAGAAGCTGCCCCTTTTCCTTAATCCGCAATCAGAACCAGATCTCATGTGTCTCCCTAAGGGCTGCCCAGGGCTTGGGTAACCCACCTGGACCACAGCCCCCAAACCCCACTGCAGTGGATGAGGCTGGCCTGGCCTGAGGCCCCCTCTACCCAGGCGCATCTCCAGGCAGTCAGGGGACCCAGGACGGGTGTGCAGATGGGAGCCAGGCAGGTAGCTGATCCGCAGTGTGCAGGGTGGCAATGTCCCTTGAAGGCTGGGGATGTGGAGATGCCACATGGTGGAGTGTGGGGTGCAGTGTGCTCATGCCCTGCCCAGCCTCATCGATGCAGAGGGAGGTGGCATTTGCCACCCATATCCTGTTATCCAAGGACCTGTGGGAGACCCGACCCATTTAATCCGCAAACAGGGCAACCAGCAACACTGTGATCATCCTCAGCCTATAAGTGAGGAAACTGAGGCACGGTGGGCTCAGGGACCATCCTGAGGCCACACAGAGTGACAGAGTTCAGACCCAGGCCCATGGCTCACCAGCAATGTCACCATCTCAGACCAGGAGAGACCATGCTGAGCCACACTCCCGGTCTTCCCAGAGTGGGGCAGGGCCAGGCCAGGCAGGGGGCTCAGAGTCGGACACAAGACCCCCCTCCTGCTGTCTCTGACCCAGAACCCGGGGGTGGACTTTGGGGACGTGTCTGAGAGGCTGGCCCTGCGCCAGAGGCTGAAGTGCCGCAGTTTCCGCTGGTACCTGGAGAACGTGTACCCTGAGATGAGGACCTACAACAACACCCTCACGTACGGAGAGGTACCGCTTGCCACAGGCCCTCGCTCAGCACACACGTGGGCCCACTCCAGAGGACACATGCACCCACCCTAGCATATGAGCCCACACACATGCTCACACATGGAGGCACACGCAGATAGACAGATGCAAGCATGTGTACACTTGCATGGACATGCTTGCATGCATGTTTGTGGACATATACTTCCACGTGTGCTGCCTGTGGGACTGGTGGGTTCCCACACTTGCCCACAGACATGCAGGGTGCCTCCCCAGCCCACCTGCCTGCCAACTTGTCCTGGAGGGCCTGTCCCCAAGAAGGACTGTCCCCAGGCACCAGGCTCACTTCAGGGACCTCCTGGTGACCCCATCACTCTGGCCACAGGTGAGAAACAGCAAAGCCAGCGGCTACTGCTTGGACCAGGGGGCAGAAGATGATGACCGGGCCATCCTGTACCCGTGCCATGGCCTGTCCTCCCAGGTGGGCATCAGAGACCCCCATGTGCCCTGGAAGGGCACAGTGACCAGAGGGTAAGGCTCAGCAAGCTGGGCATGGTGGTGCACGCCTGTAATCCAAATACTCGGGAGGCTGAGTCAGGAGGATTGCTGTGAGTTTGAGGCCAGCCTGGGCTACACAGGGAGACTGTCTCAACACAAACAAAAACAGGTCTCGCTAAACCCCTCCTGTCCCATGTCTCATCCCCCGTGAGGCAGGACAGTCCCTGGACATTCTGTGGGTAGATGGAAGAGCAAAGTATGGCCATGGTGTAGCCATGACACAGGGGACAGTGGCTGTCCCCATGTGGCCTCCCTACTGTGCCACCTTGGCTCTCAACCCTGTCCCAGGACACATGGACATTGGCTAGACAACAGTGAGGGACCAGGGTGGCTGAGAGCCAGGACCTGTTCATGGCACCAGGCGACCTTGGGCACAGATAAAGAGCCCGAGGGGCCCAGTCACCCCAAGGGTCCAAGAGGCCCCATCATGCTGGTCTCAGCCTGCACGTGATGTCCAGGGCCCTGGAGCCTTCGTCCTTGTCCTCTGCTCTTGCTGCCAGCGGGGTGGGTCCCCTCCCATGCTGGAACTTCCTGAGCACACGGCCTGGGCCCAGCCTACTCGGGCATGACCGGGCCTCTCCTCATGGGCCTCACTGCCCTACCCCACCCCGTCCACCATGCAGAGCCTGGCACCACCACCTCCTTCCCCAAGGGGTGGGGCCCATGTCCCCTCGTGTCCACTGTGGTGCTGGGGGCTGGGCCATTCAGGGCCGCTGTCCCCACAGCTTGTGCGATACAGTGCAGATGGCCTCCTGCAGCTGGGCCCCCTGGGCTCCACCGCCTTCCTGCCTGACTCCAAGTGTCTGGTGGATGACGGCCGGGGTCGAACACCTGCCCTGCGCAGGTGTGAGGATGTGGTGCGGCCGGCGCAGCGGCTCTGGGACTTCACTCAGGTCAGTGGGCAGAGACAGGAAGAAGGTGCTGTGGATTGGGGTAGGGACCATGGGGTCAGGGTGCCCTGGCCGCCCCAGGAAAGGGGCAGTTTGTGCTCGGGCCGGGTTTGGGGTGACTCAGGTGACTTCAGCCCTGGCTGTGGGCAACAGATGCCCAAGTTGGCCCACTAAGTCTCAAAAAGGAGCCCCCTCCCTCTCTAACCCTCTCTCCCCGCCACCCTCTGTGCCCACCCAGTCTGGACCCAGGGCCATGGACAGCTCCTCCCCCAGTCCTGCTCTGGGCCCCCAGTGCTCCTGACCGTCCCTGGCTGTGGGATATGGACTCCTAGCTGCAGGGAGAGGCTGTCACTGCTACTCAGTGGGCCACCAGGGCCTGAGGATCTGGGCCTGGGATGGGGTGGGTAGTGAGGGCCATCAGGGGACCTGCAGAGCCTGCTTTAGGACCACTAGGTGCGGGCCAGGTTCACCAATGTCTTGGGGAAATCACAGGGCCGAGGGACCTGAACACTTGCTGGTGCCTGTTCAACCCTTGAAAGCAGACAACAGGGCGGGCATGGCAGTCAGGGGACCAGGGACAAAGACAGGGTGAGAGGACCTAGGTCCTGGGCCGTGCAGGAGCCGACCCAGGGCTCAGGGTCTCCATAGTGGCCATGCTGGGGCCACCTGGGGCTGGGGTCACCCCTCCCCTGCAGAGCTCCCAAGCTGACTCAGTTTCCCCATCAGGGTGGCCCCATCGTGAGCCGGGACACAGGCCGCTGCCTGGAAGTGGAGGTGTCCAAAGATGCCAACTTTGGGCTGCGGCTAGTGGTGCAGCGATGCTCAGGGCAGAAGTGGACCATCCGGAACTGGGTCAAGCATGGGCGGCATTGACCCTCACCCCCCAGCCCTCACTCGGGCACAGCCCTTTGTCCCACAACCTTCAGGGCTGGGCCCTGACTGTGTGTGGAGGTGAGGGGGGCTGCCAGGCTGCAGTCTTGGCCACTGTGTCAGGTGTGGACTGCAGGGACAGGCGCCACTGCCAGGGGCCTCCAGGGAGGGCCGTCATGACGCCGAATGCGTGCCTTTTCCACGGTGTTCCTGACTGGCTTCGTGGACAGCGCCTTCCTGCATGTGCCAAGCCCTGTACACAGCCCATGGGAACAGCACCCGGCCAGCTGAGGGCAAGGACAAAGAGAGGACAGCCCTACAACCGCACTGCTCTCCCACCTGGAAGGAGCAGACCCAGGCCTCACCAGCGCCCTGGCCCCCATGCTCAGCTGACCTGAGGCAGAAACCAGAGCAGCCCTTGCGGCCTGGCAGCTGAAAGGGGAGAAAGCCCTCGGTGGGGCTATCCTGGCGGGGAAGCTGAGTCAGCTTGGGAGCCCTGCAGGGGAGGGAAAGCTCCGTGACCCCTGAAACCCAAAGCCGTGGAAACCACAACCAGACCACAGCCAACATGCTGTAGGGACCTGTGCCTGCCAGGCCAGGGTTGGGGGCCTGGATGCCTGCCAGGCCAGAGGTCCCACCTCTGTCCTGACCCTCAGCCCTGGCTCAGTTCTTGTTGCTCTCCTGCCCTTGGTGGCAGGGGGTCAGTGAAGGACACCCGGTCCCTCTCCTGTTTTTTAAATAAAGTTTTATTGGCTCACAGCCACACCCATGGCTCACATTATTGTCCATAGCTACTTTGGGGTGGAGGGTACAGCTGGGTGTTGCTGCCCAGTTATCAGAGTCGGAGACACCTTGTCTCCAGCCTTTTAGGAAAAAGCATGTGGTGTTGTCCAGGGGGCAGGCTGCCGACATTCCTATCCCTGTCCATCAGCAGGGAGACACACAAGAGTGGCCACCTTGACTCCACCCTGGGGTCAGGACCAGCATCCTGTGGGCTGCCACGTGCCCGGCATACAATGCAAGGAGACCGGAAAGGGGCGGGGCCGGTGTGGCCTGTCCTGCCCTGTCACGGGCTATGCTGCCTCTTCTCGTCCTGGAAGGTCGGTCACATGTCCGTCTCAAACCCTGTGGCTCTCCCCAGCCCTGGCCTGGGCCCCACACCTGCAGTTTCTCCTCCCTGGGATCCGCAGCACCTTCTTCCTGTCTCCACAAGAGCCAAGGACCCTGACCGAGTCTCCTCAGAGGTTCTGCCAGCCTACACCCAGAGAGCCCTTCCTCTGGCCCAGATCACCTCAAAACACCAAGAGGCTGGAGTGGCCCAAAGCTGTTGTGAGCCCAAGGCTAGCTCCATGGGCAAGGACAGGGCCACAGCAGTTTCCCTGGGTGCCGTGACCACGGAGCCCTCAGTGCAGAGTGCTGCATGGGGCCCATGCCAGGTGCAGCTCAGGACAAGTTCACCATGACAGCTTGTACAGAAGCAGACCTGGGGAAAGGGAGGTAAGGACACAGGGAGGACAGGAGAGAGAGGACGGGTGGGGAGGGAGGGGGAGCCTTGTGGCTGGAGCAGAGGTGCAGCTCTGACCAGCTCCGTCCACTGAAGCAGGGAGGGGCCAGGGCCAAAGGCCGCAGTGTCACCCCGACCCAGGGGCCCAAGCGTTTCCTGTCCACCTACCTAGTTGGTTTTTCTGTTCCTTTGAAGTGACAGCTGTGTTTTACATGGCAAAGGTAAAGCAAACAGAATTTAATAAAATCTAACAGCTTGCCTGCGTCTTTCATCAGTGCAATTATAAACTGGCTCTGCAGTGAATTCAGGAAAATCCACATCATTTGTGCAAAACAGCCCATTCACAGCCAGACCTCCGCAGGCTGGGAGTGACACGGGGGTGGCACAGGGACAGAGATGAAGCCACAGGCGATGGCTTCCCCACCCCTCACTCCCAAGGGAGACAACGTGCACTGTGCACCAGAGCTGCCTGACAGAATCACCGCTGTGCAATGAGTCTTCATCCACAGCCATGCTGTCTGCAGCTGGGCCCGGGGACGTGGCGCCCTGAGGTCTGTGGAGGAACCACGGGGCCTGTGGGGCTCCTGCAGCCCTTAAGCCTGCAGCAAGGGGGAGACAATGAGGGAGGGCGTGTGTAGCTGCAGCGGATGGGTGCTGCAATTCTGCTTCCTTTCCCATAAGGAGGACAAGGCTGGGCATGGTGGGGCACACCCGAATCCCAGCACTTCGGAGGCTGAGGCAGGAGGATTGCTGGGAGTCCAGAACCAGTCTGGGCCTCATGGTGAGTTCAAAGCCAGCCTAGACTACATTGCAAGACTGTCTCAAAAAACAACAAAACAAAAGGCAGCAACAACAACAAAAGGGGAAGAAGAGAAGTACTTGCTCCAGGGCTTTCCGGGGCTGTGAGAAACCAGGGTCTCCATTATGTCTTTGAGACAGAGTCTCAGTGTCTTTGTATATAAGGCTGGCCCTGAATTCACAGGGATCATCCTGCCTCAGGCTCTTTGGTTCTGCGATCACAGACATGCACCACCATGCCCAGTGGTGTTTTCTAAATTGTCTGAGGAGGGCTCCCCACAGAAAGCAAGTTTGCTTTTCCTGCCTCAACCAGTTCACTGCTGTGGGCGCTGTCTCTGGTGCTGGATGGGCTGCACTCTGCCCCACAGCTGGCCGTGTCCTCAGGTGAACGGAGGAAAGGTGATTCCTGGAGATGGTATGGACTTCACAGACCAGGAGACACATGTCCTTGGGCCGGGGACAGCACCAGTGGAGGTGACCAGGAGGGCTGGTGAGGCTGGGGGAGGGGCTACCCAGAGTGTGGCTGTGAGGCTGCCCCTGGATCTCAGCTCTCTAGACTGGCGCCGGTACCAAGGCTGGGGACAGGCGGGGACCTTAGCCACTGGGCAGAGCTGGATTAGGGGAGAGCAGGGCAGGTGAGTGGCTCATACACGAGGCATCCAGGGTAGGTTTGCTGCTGCCAGGCTGGGAAGTGGCCAGAGGGCCAAGGGACTTCCCAGCTTCAGGGTGGGGAGGAAGCAGGATCCACCTGGCCTTGGGGCGGTGGTGCAGCTGGCAGCCAGAGACAGTCTGGTGCTGCAGCTCAGCCCCGTTGTGTGCGGCCCTGTCTGCCCTGCCCGAGACTGGCCTGGCCCTGTCCCAGGGTCAACCCAACTGGAGTGTTCACAGTAACTCGTATATGACACTGTCGTCCAGCCAGCAGAAGCAGTGTTGCCACTGCTAAACTGGGAGCCTGTGGACTTCAGGCCTGGGAGGAAGGGGCGCCAGGAGCTGGCCAGGTTCTGCTTCCACCAGTGAGGCCTGGGCCTCACATTATGCAGAGGTCAAAGTGACCCCCTATTCCCCACACTGGGGGACTATGGGGTGAGACAGCACAGCTGGGCTCAGGAGCAGGACAGGAAGTAACCACCAGCATCTTGGAGGCCAGGCCTCCAGTACCCCTAAGGCCAGGAGCCCCCAGCAGGTCCAGAGTCCCAGAACCCTGAGGTGCATACCCCCGCCCCAGACAACAGCTGCCTGGGTGGGGAAAGAGGCCAGAGACCGATTGGCATGTCTTTCTGCTCTTTTAAGCACTGAGAGTCATTTTAACAGGAAAAAAAAAAACCACCAGTCCACACTAACCCCGACTGACAAGGCATTCTTCACGGGTGAAGATGCAGCTTGGGAGGTTGGCACCTCAGAAGCACGCTTCCTCAGCACAGCTGAGTGTGACCGCTGTCATGGGCTTGGATGCGATGAATGCCAGGCTGGGCTCCTGCTGCCCAAAGCTGGCAGCCTGTTTTGATTACTTTTCTCTTGTTGCTGAGACAAAATACCCAACACCCAAAATGAAGGAAAAAAAGGTTTATTTAGCTTACAGTTTGTGGAGGTTTCAGTCCATACTTGGCTGGTTCTGAGGCAGAGTGGCACATGGCACAGGGCAAACTGTTCATGGCAACAGAGCACAGCAAAGACAACCAGCAAAAGGGCAGAATTACTGCAAGCAGCCTCCTTCCTTCCCTTACATTGTAAACAGGTTACCCCCACCCAGGGGGCGGGTAGCTCTCACAGAAGGTCCATGCCCTCCTCTTCCACAGGCTCAGGATGTGTACAAAGTAAGCACCCTGGTTTCCTGCTGAATCACTCAACCAAATCTCTAGACTCCTCAAGTTGACACAATGAGTCAACCATAACATTCCACACGCTTGTCAACTTGGCAACCAGACACATTTCTTTAAACCAGTTTCCAGATACAAAGACATTATATTACATTAGAACCATAACACGGCCCATGGGCTCTGGGTCCCCCATGAGGGGAACGTGTGCTCTGGGGCTTCTTCTGCCCAACACAGCAGGGAACAGCAGCTCTATAGCCCAAGTGGCACCTGTGTCTCTCGGGGCTGGGGGAAGACGTCACCATGCCCAGCACCACCACGCTGCCAGCCCCCACCCCGCCCCCAGAAGGCCGACACCAACAGAAAACCACAAAGCACCTCAGAAAAGCAGACAGCAGCCTGAGCCAGAGCAGTGACTGCAGCACCAGTGCTGAGCAGGGCCAGGACAAGCATGTGCAGCAGAGATGCTTCAGGGCCTAGAGAGGAGTGCCAGGCTACAAATGTGAGTGACTCTGGAGTGGCCTGGGTGGGGTCTCCAGGAGAACCCAGAGGGGAGCAGGAGCCATTTCAAGGGTAGTAAAGTCACCAGGCACTAGAACCAGGTTCACCTGTCCATCAGGAGGCACAGTGTGCAGGACTCATTATGCAGCCCAGGCTGGCCTCAACTCATGGGTCCTCCTGCTTCAGCTTCCCAAGTCCTGGGATTGCAGGGGTACACCACCATGCCCAGCTGGACTTTTCACTAGCACAGTCCAGGAGAGTAACCAAAGCCACTTGCAAAAGGGACAAAGTAATATCTCTTATGGACATAGGTGCAAAATCCTGAGCAAAACATCAGCAATATGGGAAATCCTCACTTGCCCAGAGCAGGGGCTGCTTCTGGGACTATGGCTATTCGTGCTCAAAACTGGATAGAACTGAGACCCACAGACCTTCTGACATAAGAGAAGTCTTTATTAGGGGCAGCAGCATGGGGGAGCTGCCCAGCAGACCAGGGCAGCAGCGAGCTGAGAAAAGCGTGGGCTTTTTAAGCTCTTTTTCTCGGGGGTGGGGGGTGGGTAGATGTCTGCAGGCCAGAACAGTTTGAGCAGGGTGGGTTGTCGGTACTGCCAAAGTGGATGAGGGTAGGGTTGGCTTTTGTGGCCGTGAGGAACTGAAGTGGAACAGGTAAGGGAAGAAGAGAAATATTGAGGGTTAAAGTTTTCCCGTGAGGAGGCTGGCTGCCTTGTGACATCATTTCAGACTTGATCTAATAGGGATAGGGGAGACGTGTTTTGTTGGTAGCTACTTTCTGCTGGGGAGGGGCATAGTTACTTCATCTGTTCTGTCAGTCAGGAGCAGATGAAATTGGAAATCTGAAAGAAGTATAAGGTTAAAATTTTGCATTAATTTTTGGACTGTGCTGTGAGGGAGAGCACACGGGGTGCTGTGAGGAGGAGGGCACAGATGGCGGCGAGGGGTCCCAACATGGGAGCGGCCAAGGGAGGAAGCTCGTCCAGATACTCAACATGGGAGAGGAGAACTCGCTGTGGAGGTGTTGGGATTGATTTTTAAGCTGCTGGATTTTGTTTCTTGGATGAGCCCTGACTGGCTGATATAGATGCAGCGTTCTTCCCCCAGAAAGAGGCAGGTTCCTCCTTTCTCAGCGGTGAGAAGATCCAGTGCCCATTTGTTTTGGAGGACGACTCTTGCTAGCTGATCTAGCTAGGAATATTTCAAAGAAAAAGTGCTGGTCATCTGATTGGCATGATCTGCCAGTCTTCTCCTGGTAGTGTTCCCCTAAATTGGTGTGGGGAAAAAGTGAGGGGAGGTCGAAAAGAGCCTTGTGGGTTTGTTTTGGAGCATACTATGCATTGTGAGGAGATGTCCTGTAGTAAGGGGGTTAGGCCAGGATAGAAGATGATGGGGTCTGGGAGCCTTTTTATCGGTCTCCAGCCTATGTGCAGAGAATTGTGTAGTTGGCTAAGGAACTGTCGGGAGGGGTGAGAGGGCACTGGGGAGAACCCTCAACCCCAACAACAGTGATCTTAGATGGGAATGTTAGTCCAGTTGGCGGGTAAGTCAATTTTCTTCCTTGTTGATACAGAGACCTCCTGGTCCGTTCTCCCCAGCCTTTCTGGTCAAACATTCCCTGGGCTCCTCAGATGACAGCAGGATCTCGTCTGCCTCGTCGGCAGGGGTTTGGAGTCCCTGCCCCATCAGTCCTTTCTGGCCAAACCAAGCAGGTCCATCAGGGATGGCTGAGGTCTGGGCTGTTGACTGGGGGCAGAGGACTCCTCCTGTTGTAGGAAGGGGCAATCTACCTTCCAGTGTCCAGTTTGTTTACATCGTGGGCAGGGTCCCGGGGGCAGTCAGGGGTTAGGACATGATTGCACTCAATGTTCCTCTTGTCCACATTTGAAGAAAGGCCCTGGAGACGGCTTGTTGGTTAGGAGCCAAGTGGACTGTTTGGGGGCCTGAGGCTTGAGAGCTGCTGTGAGGAGCTGACATTTTTGTTTGGTGCAGGCAAGTTTTTAAAGACCTTGAAGGCTAGGTTTAAAAGTTCATAGTGGGGGGAGTTGGGTCCCTCCTCAAGGCATTTGAGCTTTTTTTTAATGTCAGATGCCAACTGAGAGATGAAAGAGGTGTTGAGGACCAGCTGGCCCTCTGTCCTGTTTCCCTGGGTGGGGGGCTGATTCGTACAGTGTGTCTCATTTGCATGGGCCTGGGCAGCTAGCTAGACAGTTTCTATTTTCTCTGGGGTAAGAGTGGATGAGAGAAGAGTGTGGAGGTCATTCCAGGTAAGTTGGTACATCTGGGTCAGGTATTGGAACTCTTTGATATATGAGGAGGGGTCAGAGGTGAAAGAGCCAAGATGCTTTTTGAGTTGTAAAAGATTGGAGCACAGACCAAGGTTGATGGGCATAGATGAGTCCCTCTGCTCCTGTCACTTGTCTCAAGCCCTGATGGGGGCAGGAGGGGAAGAGCAGGTGGAGCAGCCAGTGAGGCAGTTTTGGAGCGGGTGTGGGAGGCAGATGGGGATGGGAGAGAAGTGGGCTCAGAAATGGGCAAAGGAGGGTAGAAGGAAGGAGATTGGGCTGCTGGCTAAGTTGGCTGGGTTGGTGATGCGGTTGGGCCCGCAGCGGGGCCATATGGTGGGGGCATCAGGATTGGCCTGGGGAGGGGCCAATGGTCACCTAAGGGGAGGGTCATCAAGAGGCTCAGGAAGGAAGGAGTTTGAGGAGGGTCATTGGAGTAGCGGCATCATGAGGCAAGGAATTTGGCCAGGAGAATCTCCTGGGGGCTACAGGAAAGACAGAGCTGAGGCTTGTTATGCAAGGTGAAGAAATCTTGGACATAAGGCAGCTCAGACCATTTATCATTGCGGTGACAGTGATTGCATAAGTCCCGCAGGACACTGAAGTTGAGAGTACCCTCAGGTGACCAAATAGACCCATTATCTAGTTTGTACTATGGTCAGGTGGTTTGACAAAAGAAGGTGAAGCATTTGATTTTGAGATCAGAGAGGTGGAGGGGGCCAAGGAGAACAGACTTGAAGCAACGGAATACAGGCGCACTGGGAGAGCAGGGATGGGGGGTGGTGTACTGTGAGAGAGGTGAGAGAGCAGAGAATGAGGAGACTGGAGGCCATTGTTGACCAAGAGAAGTCCCCAAATGGGACAGGAGACCCAGACCCCCTGAGCGGACGTCTCCTGTCGGGGGGGGCGGGGTCGAGAGAAGGGAAGGAGCAGCTCAGTGTGTTGACACGATTTTGAGAGGGGGCCAAAGAGGCCGGGGCATGAAGCTGGGAGAACAAGCTGTCCAGAGAGGTGCAACAGAGGGGTCTTCAGGGAGAGAAGAGAAGAGGAAGGTTTAAGTCAGAAAGATGAAAGCAAGGAGGAGGAAAGAAAAGAAGCCGACCAAGTCAGAATCAAAGCAGAAGATTCCGTGAAGGGCCTCAATGTAAGAGGGAGGTCCGCAGGGGAGAGAAAGGTGGCCAGTTGGCGTCGAAGGGTCTGGAGCAATCTGTGAAGGAACTCATGGCAAAGGGGCTGGAGCGATCCTCAAATTAGTCAGTCACAGAAATGAACAAAGAGGGAGGCGAGGTGGATGGGAGAATAGGGGAAATGGGCACGAGGGGTGCAGGAGAAAGAGGACTCACAGGAGTGAGTGATGTGTGGATGCAGAGGTCAGCAGTGTGGCAGGTCCGAGTCTTGTGGTGCACTTCAGAGGTGGTTGGTCATGGACCTGGGACGGGTCCCCAGTTGGAGGGGGGTTGGCACCAAATGATAGAACGGAGACCCACACGGAATCAAACCAGACCTTCTGACACAAGGGAAGTCTTTATTGGGGGGAGTGGCATTGGGAGGAGTGCCCAGGGAAGCAGGGCAGCAGCAAGCTGAGCAAAACATGGGTTTTTTAAGCTCTTTTTCGGAAGAGGGAGTTGTCCGCAGGCCAGAATAGCCCGAGTGGGGGGGGGGGTTCTACGGCCCAGAACAGCCCGAGTGGGGGGGTGTGTCTGCAGGTCAGAACAACCTGAGCAGGGTGGGTTGTCGGTACTACCAAAGCAGATGAGGGTTGGGTTGGCTTTTGTGGCCAAGGGGAACTGAAGTGGAACAGGTAAGGGAAGGAAAGGAATATTAAGAGTTAAAAGTTTTCCCACGAGGGGGCTGGCTACCTTGTGATTTACCAAAACTTAGTGTAGCCTATGGTGTATCCAGTGCAAGGGAAAAGGAACCTAATCTATCAATTGCTATGGAAAAGGCATTTGATAAAACCCAGCGTCCGTCCACGGTAATGAGAAACTCAGGAAATGGCAGTGTGAGTATCTCCCGGAGACTGAGGTTGTGGGAACAGGGAGACTTTACCACCCTGCATGCAGGCAGGCCGGCACTGGAAGGCAGCAGCTGCTTTCTGAGGGGAGGTTAAGTGTCTATAAGTCTAGGGTTGGGGTGGCAGTTTCAAAGAAACCAGGTGAAGGGTTTGAAGTCAAAACTGCAGACATGGGGCCAGGGATGTAGCTCAGGGGCACAGTGCCTGCCTGGCAAGCACAAGGCCCCAAGTTCGACTCCCAGTTCCAAAAACAACAACAAAACTGTGTGGACAATCAGCACAGGCCCTAGCACAGATAGAACCAGTACCAGGAGGACCTCAGGTCTGGCCCTAACTGTCTTTAGGCTCCTTGTTTGCAGGGGGCAAGCCATTGTTTGTTACAGCACAAAGTTCTCTCCCAGGCCTGACAGAAACCTCGCAGGAAAGCAGGCACCAAGGAGGAACAAGTCCTTAGCTACACAGAGAAACCCCAACCTCTCTCCTGAGAGGGCAGCCAGGCCAGGAAGTCGGCTCCCTGCCCAGAGAGGAAGCAGGGTGGAAGGGAGAAAAGAGTCCTGGGCAGCACCCGCTGGGCCACATGATTGGGGGCCTGCTCTCGGGCAGAGCCAAGCTGCACCTGCAGGTGCCTTGCACAGGTGAGCAGGGCGTCAGCGAGGTCCCCAGGGCTCCCCAGTCTCTAAGTGAACATGCAGGTATGTGGAGAGGTGGACCTGTGGCTGTCGGGGGCCACTGAGGCTCACTCTAGGGAGGTCATGGCATGTGTCTGAGGACACTTGAAGCACATGCTTGGCATGTAGCATGTGAGGAGTGTGTAAGTGTGCACAGCACAAGCAGGAGGAGCCCTGCGCCCAGGGCAGAAGCAGCTGCAACAGTGGCTCTCAGAGACCTGTGTCCTGCATGCGCCCCACACCCCAGTGCCCAAAGCAGCTCCTCCCCATGACACGGGCTGTGACCACCAAGGCCCTTCAACCTCAGCTGTCTGGCCTCCTTTGTCTGCATTTAAAAAAATTTTTTTTATTTAATTAGTTTTTGTGTGTGTCTTTTTGAGACAGGTCTCGCTGTGCAGTTCAGGCTGGCCTTGAGCTCACTTTGTAGCCCAGGCTGGTCTCGAACTTGCAACGATTCTCCTATTTCAGCTTCCTGAGTGCTGGGATTATAGGCATGTGCCACCATGCTTGGTTATCTGCGTTTTATTTTTCAATGGGGTAGTTATGCACACAGGAATCAATCCTGAGACCTGCACTGTGATGAGGTTTTATACCAGACACTTGTGCTGTTTCTGTGTATAGTTCAGTGTGCACCGTGCTGGCTCCAGTGCCCGTGTCTGTGAGTCTGCACCCCTGTCCGTGGCCCCATGGCCTCACTTCCTGTGCGTCTGTCCAGAGCCTGAATGGGGTGCTCTCAGGCCAGCTGAAGGCAGCCCCCACCGCACATCCCACTTCTGGGGCTGCCAGCAGTCGGGGTGGATGGACCCCACTGCACAGCCCTCAAGCCCTGTGCTCTGAGGGTTGCAGGCTGGGGACATCAGGGGACCCAGTGGAGCCCCAGGATGCTGCACCTAAGAGGAACTTGTGGCCTGTAGGAGCAATGGCGGCAGCGGCGGCAGCAGTGGCAGCAGCAGGTAATGGCAGTCATGGTGGGCACACAGCACCTGCTACTCTGGGACTTGCAGGAGGGGACACTGATCCTCACAGCAAGCCGTGGGGGGCAGTGTGAACACTCACTCTGTGTATGGGGACATGGAGGAAGCCTCCCTGAAGTTTCACTGCCCATGAGGGTCCAGATGGAGCCAGGTCTGCCTCCCTGGACTACAGAGATGGAAGCTGTGGCAAAGGGTCTGGCTGGGGAACTTCTCTCTGCACACCGGGGCCCAGGGAGACACAGGGACCCTCATGGCACCTCCAGAGTGGGCTGGGCAACCGGCCTAAGCAGTGAATGTCAGACAACTCCAGGGCACGACAAAAGTGGAAGACCAATGAGGCATGGCATCCATGGAGAGACTGCTCCCAGCCAATCACAGGGTGGGGAGGAGGCACTGTTCTTGCTCCTGCAGCGCTACCCTGCTGGGGCTCCCTGTGGCTCCCATGGCTCCAGGAAAGCTCACGGGCACTTGGGCCTCCTCCTCTGCTTCAGTCTGGAGAAAATAGAAACCTGGAGGAAGTGTTTTCAAAGCCTGCTTTGCTGCCTGTAAACCACGCTCAACAGAGGCAGGTTTCACTCCAACAGTACCTAATGTGCGCTACTGAGCCAGCAGAACACCTGCACCTACACACAGAAGGTGGGCACTAGAACCTGAAGCCACAGCTGTGGTGGGTCACAACAAGACTTTTAGATCTTCACTTAGCTCTGGTTTTACACAGAGAAAATACTATTTACCCTTTTCCATTATTAAGATTGTTGTGCCAGGTGTAGTGGTGCACACCTGCAATCTCAGCACTTGGGAGGCTGAGGCAGGAGGATCACTGAGAATTTGAGACCAGCCTGGGCTACAAAGTGAGCTCAAGGGTAGCCTGAACTGCATAGCAAGACCCTGTCTCAAAAAGACAAAAAAAGAAAAAAAAAGATTGTTGTTGTAACTAATAACTATGGAATAATGTCAGCAACTAAGGTTAGTCACTTAAAAGTTATAGTTATAATTTCTATAGTTATTCTGGAATGAAAATGCATTTTGTACTAAAAAATGATTCTTTTTTAAATGCAAGGAGAGTGGTGGGCCCAGGTCTCTGCTGGGGTGGTCAGTGGCCGTGTCTGAATGGCTTCCACCCATGCATACCTGACAGGAGTCCCCTCAGACTCAGGGCGAAACCACCTGGTGCCAGGAGCCTCAGGCCTCAGCCTCCCCGACTAGTTTGGGAGCGGCAAGTCCCACTAACAGCCCTCCTACCATGGTCCACCACCTGAACCAATGCCTCCTGCTCCCGGCCCAGCCTGCAGGACCCACTGATCAAGTTTCTCTCCATCCCAGAATGTGAGCGGGAACTGCTTCAGGACGGTTCCTGACTTACAGTGAGAGCAGGTTAATGTCTCTGATGCCCAGAGAAAGACCCCAGGGACAAGGACAGGATTGGTGCAGAGGTCACAGTTACACAGGCAGGTGGCACTGGGTACAGGCTGACAGGGACTGTGCCAAGGGTTGCTGCAGATGGAAAAGGGAGAGATTGCCCCAGTTGCTGTTCCAGGCCTTGTGTTTAGTCACTGATAGAACCGAGACCCACACAGAATCAGACCAGATCTTGACACGAGAGAAGTCTCTACTGGGGAGAGCAGCACAGCGGGCTACCCAGTGGACTAGGACAGCCTCAAGCTGAGCAAACGTGAGGTTTTTAAGCTCTTTTTGGGGGGCGGGATGTCTGCAGGCCAGAGTAACCCAAGCAGGGGGAGGGTGTCTGTGGACCAGAACAGCCTGAGCAGGTTGGGTTGTTTATGGGTCAGAACAACCCAAGTGGGGTGGGTTGTTAGTCCTGCCAAAGCAGATGAAGGCAGGGTTGGTTTTTGTGGCTGAGGGAAACTGAAGTGGAACAGGTAGGGAAGGAAGAAATATTGGGAGTTAAGTTCAGCAGGGGGGCGCTGGCTGCCTTGTGACTTATCAGTCACCAGGGTCTGGCCAGAGCCAGGGAGGGAGATGTGACCCAAGTAAGCAGAGGGCAGAGGTCTGGGTTTGCTGGGCTGCCAGAGTGCACACAGGGCCTCTTGGAGCTGCAGAGCATGGAGAGGCTGAATCCCAGGAGGCCACGAAGTGGCAAGACAAACATGGTGAGGCTCCGGCCCCACATCTCCCTGGGGATGGGAAGTGATGCTGAGCAGGCAGCAGCCATAGGCTTGGGCGGGGCCATGGAGAAGCTTGTCTCTGCCCTGGGGGAGCTTCCTGAGCAGGGGCATCTGTGCAGAGTGGCAGAGGAGGCCCACAGCAGGCGAGGATGAAGAGCAAAGGTCTGCAGAGCAGGTGCTTCTGTCCACCAAGCATTTAGAGGAAATGTCACTGTGTCCAAGACTTTCTAGGACCAAAACTGCTGGGCACAGGCTAGAGTCCTGTTCCCTCAGGCTGTGTGTGTGTGCAGGCTCTTGTGGGGGATGTGGTGACTGTTAGCCACTGGTTTCCTGATATTTCCAGCAGTTGTCCTTGCTCTGGTTCCTGACCCCAGACCAGGGCTCCCCAAAAGTGGCTTCAGGGAAGTGGGTCTAGCCTAGACCCTTGTGTGTGCAGCACCCTCACTGGGGGACACAGGGGTGGGTGTCCCCTGTGGGGACGGCAGGGCTTGACCCTTATGGGGACTCTCAGCCCCAGAACAGCAGTGCCAGTGCTGCAGCTCTGATTTCACAACTGCTCATTCAATACCCCAGGCAAGGCAGCAAGGGTGCCAATGATCCACTGAGGAAAGGTGGGGGACAGTGCTGCCTGTCTAACCAAGGCCACTTCGTGGATAAGGGAGGGGCAGGTCTGGTCCCTGCCACAGCCCCTGCTGGGCTGAGGAGGCTCCCAGGCTGCAGAAGGGCCAGCCAACTCATCCTGTCTCCCCAGGCTGACCAGGTAAGACAACCCCAGAGCACAGTGTCCCAGAGCACCAGCTTTGCCCCTGGGGCTCTGTGGACATTGAGCCGTCTGGGCCCTAGCAGGCAAGGAGACCACAGACTGTGCCTCAGGGCCAGCAGGGTGGCAGCCAGCAGGCCGTCTGGCACCACGCACAACTTCAGATAGAGATGGGTAGGGCCAGGACAGGAGGTCACACACAGATGTCCTGAGCCAGATCCAGGCTGGGCAGCTGCCCCCTCCCACCCCTTCAACGTTTCTATGTTAGGAAGACTCCTAAGTGTGTGAGGCCCAAACAAAGGGAAAGGACATCACTCAAAACCAACACAGACCCCAGCAAAGCAGATGATGGAGGGCCATTCCCTTCTCTGCTGACCAGGAAGCCTGCTGGGCCACAGCTCTCCTCTCCACAGCCAGGCCTGCCCGGTCCACCTTCTCACCACAGCAGAACCCTGAGACAAGGTGGATGATGATGAGGGACAGTCATCGCTCACTGCTCGGAGACAGGAGACCCAGAGTGTAGACATGGAGACAGTGACACGCAGGCATGAGTCTTTGCATGGCAAACCTGTATCTGGGTGCACACACAGGTGGACCACTAAGGTTACAGTTCAATGGCCCTGTAGCCTTGTGGAAGATCAGTCACAGGGCTGGGGCTGCTGTGCTGTTGGGGGGTCTGGTTGGAGAGGTGGTTACTGGCGTGTGGGCTGGAAGAGTGCCCCTCTCTCCCTGTTCCCCTTCACTTTCCTGTCCCCATGCCCTGAACAGCTGCCCTTCTCCAGGCCGCTCAGCCACACTGCCCTGCCTTCGAGCAGTTGACATACAAGGACTGAGACTGCCGCAGCATGGGCCAAAATGAGCCTCTCCTTCACCTGTGCATGTAGTACTGTGTCCCAGCAGTGAGGTGCATGCCCAAGACACGCACAAACCCTGAACACAACAGACTACCATATCCATGGGGAGATGCACATAGGTACATACGTACTAGGACATACCTACAGGTAAATCTGGAGACAAATACACCCAGAGGTACACACAAGTAGATAGATCTGAAGGTAAGATAGGTGCCACAGGGCACGCACTCAATGCATGCATTACGACAGGTGATGGGGCGGGTTGGATAGGTGGCTGGCAGAGGCAGGCGACGGACAGTAGATGGACAGCGGCTACATACACAGGTTTAGGATGACGGGTAGGTGGAAGGGTTGATGATACGTGACAGATGGTAGTGACTGTAGGTGGGTGAGAGGCAGATGGGCAATGAGAGGGTGGTGCAGCAGTGAATGCCCAATGGATGAGGGGACGCAGCCAGCACCGCTGCAGGTATGGTGGCCTGGGAACCCTCATGCTTGGCTATGAGGATGCAGTGTGACCCCAAGGGAAAGGGCCAGCAGTTCCTGCAGAAACCAACCCCAGGGGGCACTGAAGGGTCCTGACCGTGCAGTGCTAAACAGCGGGCTCTGGGGGATGAAGTCAGTGTGGCATTTATTAGTCGCAGACAATGCGACTCACTTCCTCAAGTTCTGGGCCGTAACCCACTTTGGTGGGCACTGCTGCTACTACAGATTTTTCCTGGAGCCAAAGCCAGGGCTCCAGGCCTCCCACTGCCCGCTCTGGGCCCGGGCCAGGCCTGTGTGCTGGTTCTCACAGTTCCATTTTCTGTACTTGGCTGCTGACTCAGAAACCAAGTTTTCTAAATGTGTGGAGGGGGAGAGGGACCGGGGTGACAGGTGTGGCCCGGGAAGGCTCAGTGGAGAGTCTGAGCCCTCTCCTCCTGCCATTTCTGAGGAAGGCACCTGTGTAGGTGAGCTCAGTGAGGTTCTCAGGGGGACTCCAACCCATGGACTCCGTGCCAGTGCGCATGGCTCTGGCACAGGACAGCAGACCATGGAGCAGAGCAGGTGGGCTGGGGGAGGCGCACAGCGCCACACCCCAACCGCCACACACTTCCAGAGCAACTCGGGCCAGGCGGGTGCACGCTGCCTGCACAGACACTGAGGGACAGGGAGGAACCGAGCTGACTTCCTGTACTACAGGAAATAGACAAGGCCCCACCGCCCTCACTCCTGGGGGCCACAACCTCACACAGACCCTGCTTTCCTGGGCATCCACGAGGCCCAGCCTGGTCTCTAGGGTCTCAAAGGTTGCGTGTTGCTGGGCCTCAGTGACAGCGGCACCCTCCTGACAGAGCAACCCCCGAGGGGCAGCTGCTAGGTGCAGTCGCCTGCATTCACAGCACCGTCACCCATGGCAGCACGGGTCACTCACCCTCACACTGCCCGTGTGGGGTGACTCAGTCTCCCCAGCAGCAGCAGCAGCACATGGCACACTAAGCTCTTAAAGCAACTTCCACGGTGGCCACAGCGCTAAGCAGCCCTTGCTTGTCCAAGGGTGAGGCTGGCAACTCTGGGAGCAAGAGATGAGGTCCCAGGGGCAGCCAGGCATCCCCTGGGGCACATGCAGACGGACAGACAGATGTTGGGCTCCTTGTGGTTCCATGCTGAAAACCATCTGGATACCCACTGCAACTTGTCACACCTCACCTGACACGGGTGTCACCATGTGACTGCCACTCAACTGTCCAGCAGCCATGCCACACCATGTCAGGAGGCACAGAGAGGACTTAGGAGCGGCTGTCCCGGCCCTGTGTGAGAGAGGACCAGGGCCCAGAGCCCAGCGCTCACATGCAGCAGGTGCTCCGGAAACCCAGCAGGCTGGACACAGGCCATTGTAAGCACCACATGTCCTTCAGACTCGAGTACTGAAGGGTCACAAGCTGCTGCTACTGCTGCAACAGTAAATGGTTAAACAAGAGGTCACCCCAAACCCTATAATTGCCTCTCCTGCCGTGGAGGGGCTGCTTGGCCCAGGTAGTCTTGCCTCAGCCTCCAAAACAGCTGGAACCACAGCCCCCCACCATACCTAGCTACTTGAGCACTTGAGTGAGGTCAACTTCATGTGTGTGTTTAACTTTGGTTTCTAACATCCCAAAGGCCACACAGGATACATCCACGTTAAACACGGTTTCTCTCTGGTCTGGGTTTTTATAAAGCAGTTTTCAAAGACTGGCTCAAGGGAGGTGACAGGTTCAGGACTTTCAGCATTTCCAGGTGTGTGACGGGGGTGGGGTGGGGTGTGAGGCTGGGAGGGACCAGGCAGTGGGTTAGCGGCTCCCACTTGGCCCACACAGGAAGCTGGGCACCTGCACAGCAGCACCCTGAGGGGAGTGGTGGCCCCAACTTTCACCCTCCTCCACGTGTCATGAAGCTGGAGGCCCTGGCTGCCCCGCGCAGCCTGTGGTGGCCCTCAGTGGCTGCAAGAGCTTGGAATGCCAGCTCCTCGGTCCTAGGATGCTGCCCTGCAACCCTAAGCCAAGGGTCGTGGTGTGGGGGTGGGGTGCACAGCCAGGCCTCCTGACCAAGGCACGGAAGGGCGGTGAGGTTAGGACGCCCTGCAACTGGTGGCGATGTGTGAGGCTGACAGGGCAGGCAGGGGCTCCCTAAGGCCAGGCTTAAACTGGGGTTTGTACCCTGGGGCAATCAGGGCAAAGCTGCCTGGTGGGGCAGCTGGAGCCTAGGGCCTGTGGCAGGAGCCAAACTGGCCTGAGGGTGGCTGAGGAAGGTGACAGGGAAGCCAGTCTCATGTCCCCAAAGCCCCACAGCAGGATGCACCTCTGCTCTACCACGACTCTGCCTTGAGGTGCCCCCAGAGCACAAGCAGGGCCCCCAGCTCAGAGAAGCCCTTGGAGACCACAGACAGGGAAGAGAGACAGTGCGGGGCCACTGTCCCTGGAGTAGAGTATGGGTGGGCAGGGTACATGGGGCTTGCAGGGGCTTCGTGGGCAGGAGCTGCCTAGGCCTGGGCGTGGGGTGCTCGCCTCTGCCCTTACATGAGGAAGTCCTAGGAGGAAACTTTTCCTGGGGTGCACAGGGTTGCACCAAGGATAGGCTGGGGTGGGAGGGGATGACAGCCGTGGGTCCTGTACACCTGCAGCCATGGCAAAGGCCAGAGCAAGGGGGCCTCAAGGGTCTCAACTGCACACCCATCCTGCCCCACCCTGAGAACCACCATCCTGCTGTCCCCCAGAATGCACAGTAGGCATCAGCAGGCTGCCACCCTGTGCCACTCCTGGAGCTCTGCCAATCCCACCCAGGTGCCCTTCCCCACCTGGCCCATGCCCTGCTCCCTCTGCTGGGTGCAGACACCACTCCCACAAAAGCAGTTAATGGGGTGAGAGGTGGGGTCAGCTGAGTGTGAAGTGCTGGGCGCAGATGTCCTCCTGTCGACCCAACAGGCCCTGCACAGGGATGAACTCCAGTGGCACCAACTCAGGCAGCTGCTTCTTTAGGTCCTGCTCGAACATCTAAAGAGGATGGGAACCATCAGCTCTGACTGCATGCGGAGCCCCACCCGCCCTGAGCCCCACACTCACCTCATATGCTGTGAGCTCCAGAAGTGGTGTGATGCTGACCTCAGGGATGGACAGTGTCTGGCTGATGACACCCGCAGCTTGGGACACCTCTGGGTGGTAATGCTGCTGGAGCGTCTGCAGGGGCCGAGTGTGTCAGGGCCTCAGGCCTGTCATTTTGCCCATGCGCACACATGCCCAGCACAGGTGCAAAGGGACACAAAGCGCCCCAGAGCCCAGGCGTGGGCGGCTCTATCCTAATAAGTCCCTTGCCAGAGCACAGCTTCAGGAAGGTGGCCTCACGTGACCAGGGTGACCTAGGCTGCACAGAGACCAGGGCAGGGGGTACACTCTCCGGGACCATGGCACCCTCACCTGCAGCTCCCACAGGCAGCTCTCCAGGGCCCGGCTCCTTGCAGGGTCCTCCTCCTCAGGGTCGTAGGGGTCAGCATCCAGCTCTAGGAACAAGATCCAGCCCATCTGCTACCCAGTCCCCCTGGGACAAGGTGGCCAGCAGGGTCCTCACCAGACATCTGGCCCACTCAACTCACCAGGGCCTCGAGGGCGGTGGACCAGGACGCGGCAGGCTGGGTGTCTCCGCAGGAGGTTGCAGATGAAGGGCAGCACCATGAGCAGGGCCTCAGGGGGCGCCGTCAGTGCCAGGCGGGAGAGGCGCTTGGCAAAGGCTGCCACCAAGTAGGCAGGGAGGTGGCTGGGCAGGGAGGAGACATCAGAAACCAGCAGCCTCCTTCCCCCGCAGGCTGAGGCTGTGTCCCTCTTCCCACCTCTGGGCAGCTCAAAGACAAGGTGGGGCCTCCTCCAACATGTGGGGCACTCCCCAGGCACTCACGAGGAAGACAGGAAAAGGTCGGCCAGGTGGAAGAAACGGGCCCGGTACTTGACGTGGAAGATGGAGGGATCCAGAAGACCATAGAGCTTCTGGTAGAAATCAGGGTATTCCCTGTGGAGAAGGCCCACAGGGCCATGTGGGCAAGCCAGTGGTGGACACAGAAACCAGGCCCCAGGAATCTGACCCCAGCCACTCCCCCACCCAGCTTCTCCAGCTCTGGCCCTTGCGACACTCACAGGTTGTGCTGGTGAATCAGGATGAAAAGTCCGTTCAAGGCCAAGAGGCTGATGGCACCCCCTGTAGACAGACAGCCCTGAATCCCAGGCCTAGGGCAACACCCAGCCGGGCACAAGGCCCAGGTGACTGCCCACCTACCGTCTTCCCTGTCCCAGTCGGAAATGCAGCAGCAGGAGCTGACCATCAGCCACAAAGTTGCACCCAAGACCACATGGGAAAAGTACAGCCTCTGCCAGCCTGCAGATATCCACCCATCAACCCTGCCCACACCCCCACCGGGCAGCGCCCACTCACCCATGTCACAGGCGCTGGTGAGGAAGTCAATCATGAGAGTGGGCTGAGCTAGGTGGGGCAGGATGGTGTCATGCATGGTCACCAGGACCTTCTTGTAGAGACTGAGGGGCAACTGGTGTGGACATGGGCATCAGGGCATGGCCAACCACTCCAACCCCTTCAACCCAACCCACTGGCCCCATCCCAGGGCCCTACCTTGTGCTTCAGGAAGCTGAGCCACATAGCCTGGAATGTCTTCCTATGCTCCTGTAATGGGGCCAGGCTGCTCAGTGCACCCTGGAGGGCCCCAGCCCCCTCACCTGGGCACCAATGATAAGGACCCCAGGCTAAGGCACAAAGCACCAGATCTTGGACCTGCTGGTGTAGGAGCCTCAGCACAGAGAAGGACACATGAGACCCTCAAAGATGAGGGGCAGAGGAGCCCCTGGCCTAAAGCCAACCAGAAGCGCCCATGTGGTGCCTAACTCTACCTACCCAGGGAGGGTGCCCAGGTCCCCATGCCTCTCACCTTCAAATGAGCAACCTTCCACATGTCTGATGGCTCTGTGGGGACAGCAGGGAGCTGCTGGTTACCCAGCCAGCATGCAGGGATAGATGGGCCCTTTAGCTATCCCTCCCACCAGGGCAGAACAGGGCTTCAGCCTCCCCGTGCTCACCCATGTGCTTCACGTAGAAGTTGGAAACACCATGCTCCTGGTGGGGCAGGCTCACAGCTGACAGCAGGGTGAAAGTGTTGTTCCAGAAAGCAAGGGACACCTAGGAAGCCTGGCCTGAGCACCCTCGTGCAGCTCGCACCACCCATCCCCAGGGCCCACTTGTCCTAACCTCGGGATGCTGGCTGGTGACTTGGGCCACAGCATCAGAGGCAGCCTGCATGGTGTGGTAGCGGATATCATCAAACTCCAGGTATTCCCAGAACTGGTTAAGCAGCAGGCTGTGGTCTTGTTCTGCAGAGAGGAGGCCTCCCAACACCGCCTGGGGACAGAAGTAAGCACTTTTCCTTTGCGCATGAGGAGGTGGGGAACTGCACGTGTGCCGGGAGCCACATATCATTGCTAGGTCCCTCTCCATGGCCAGGGAAAGGTTCCCAGAGCAGGGTAAGTGGGGACTGCCACATCCACCATCACCAGCTCAGACAGCCCCCTCCCTGGCCACTCCAGGATGCAACTAGGCTCTCACCCTGAAGAGCGTGCGGGGGAACAGGTACTGGCCTTCCCACTTGGGCTTCTCCAGGGGATGTACCCCTTCCAGCTGCACAAACTTCATGAGGGTCTTGAGCGCCAGCTCCTGAGAGGCATGGGCAACAGAGTGATCCAGGTAGCTCACCCCACCCAGGAACCCCACAGTCATGCCCAGGCCTTGACTAACAGGATGAGAAAAGGGGAGGCTGGCTCTGTACCCCACCCACAAGATGAGGTGACAGTGATGCGACCTCATCACACTAACTAGACACAGAGCTCAGAACAGGACCCAGCCCAGGAAGCACACAGAGGCCAGGTCTGTTCCCTTTCACCCAATTGTGAAGATGCCACACAAACCCTCAGGGATGCACGAGGAAGCTCATGTGTGAGATGCCAATGGGGTGGTCATTAGACCATACGGGTCAGGACTAGAACAATAGGTACAAACGTAATGTCTTCAGGGCAGTATCATAATATCATAACGTGAGACAGGTGCTCATGAAACAGGTGTGGGGTGGGGACAGTGTTTCTAGAGCTTACTCCAACAAACACAAAAAGTATCCCTCTACCTAGGGCCATGGGCTCACGTTATGCAAAGCCTGAGAAATAGGCATACTGGGACAAATAAAAGTGAGATGAGGGTCTTGAGCGCCAGCTCCTGAGAGGCATGGGCAACAGAGTGACCCGAATGATCCCAAGACTCACCTTGACCTTGAAAGTGGGGTGGGCCAGGAGCTCGACTAGGTGACAGCAGCAGCTGTGATAGCGGTGTCGCATCCAGATCTTGTACTTGCGCACGGCTCCGTGAGACCCTGTAGGGAGAGGTTAGGGTGGCTATTGAGTGCTGATGGCTACAGTCAGGCCAGCCCCAGCCCCACTGCTCTCTGCCTACATGTTGGAAATGGCACTGCAGTCCCGCCTCTGGCTGGGACCAGCCATCCCCAAAGTGCAGCAAAGAGCATGAACAGGTCTGTGCCCCAGCCTAGTGCCCAACGGTAGGGACCATTCCTCTCACCTAACCCCAGGACCTGAATGTCCCAAACACTGTGACACGATTCCAATTTTAAGTGACATATAGTATCATGCTACACAACACACAACACAAACCCCTACACTTCGCCCTCCTTACTTTAAACCAGGTCGCAGATTCAGTCTCAGCCCCTTCCAAAGTGGCGTGGCTGTCTTCCCACCGACCTCGGCCGCTGACAGCGCTTGGGGGGCTGACCCGTGCTGACCAAGCTCCCTTAAGACCTTAGGGAGCACTCCAGACTCCAGGACGCTCACCTGCCCGGACCGTTTCCTCGGGGGGTAGCTGGCCCACAAACAGCTCTCCCCGTTCCAGCAAAGCCCCAAAAAGTCGGCCGCATGTGTGGATTGCCTCCTGGATCTCCTCCGGGTCTTCAGACTGAAACGAGAAGCCGGGCAGAGTGACTTCGCCCCTACTTGATTTCACGCCTCCCACCCCGATCCGGTACCCGGTCTCCTAGTCCCGGCACCCTCAGCCCTCACACGCGCCCCGCCCACCTCCAGCACGGCCAGGATATCGAACACGGCATTGGCTTCGCTGCGGCTCGCCAGCACCGCCTGCAGCAGGTGGCCCAGAGCCCGGCGCGCGCCCTCTGCACCCGGTTCCCGCTCCATGCAACAGCCAGCCGCGTGGAGAACCTGGCGTCTTTCACTGTGCTGCTGGCGCATTCGTGACATCACGCGTCGCGCTCGTAGAGTCATGGCGCGCGACGGAAGGGCCCTTTTCATGCGTCATCACAGCGCGTGGAGTAGTAGCTGCGGCACTGGGTGGCATGGCGTTGTTTCACGTCGCACGGTACCTGGGCGCCGAGGCGGCCAGCCGGGAGGGGGCAGAGACCGAGGCAAGTTGCCGGGCTCGTGCGCTGCTCGAGCGGCTCCAGAGCCGGGTCCGCGAGCGGCAGCAACAACGGGAGCTCGCGTCTGCCGAGGCGGCCGCGCAGACGGCGGAAGCGGCGAGCAGGCGGCGGCGCCGACCCCGGCGCAGGCGGCGGGTGAACGGCGGGTTGGCGGGGATCTTGGACACGCAGCAGGGGAAGCGACGGAGAGTGGACTGCGGGGACTTGGACGCGGACGCAGAAGCAGACGCAGGTGGTCCGGGCGCGGAGCGGGGGTTGGGCACGCGGGCTGCGCAGTGGTCTTCCTGCCCGGCCGGTGGCGAAGCTGACGCCCGCCGCCTCGGCTTGTCTGCGGCGCAGGGAGCAGTGAGGAAGCGGTCGAGGAGTGCGGCGTGAGCCCCGAACCCCCAGTAGCCCCAGACAGTCGGCTCCCGGAGGCAGCTTCTGAGCCTCTGGGTCCTAGCCTGGTGCCGGGCGGCCTCGCGAGGAGAAAGGCACCGAAGGTGATTGCGCGGGCGCTTTGAACAGAGGGATTGCGGGCCGCGCAGCAGCCTGCTGAACCGCCTCAGGCCCCTTGCCCCGTGGGCCTGTCTCAGCGGAGCCGCGTTTGGCACTGCAGTAGCGAGTAGGCAGTCCAGCAGCGAGATCTTGGATCAGGGCAGAGGTGTGGCACAGCGCTGTAGGCCCACGCAAAGGATCTTGGAATTGGGGTCGTGCAGAGCCAAGGGGTGCAGACCAGGGCCGTGACTGGCAGGCCTAGAGGTGGGGAGGACCTCGCATGCCACAGCATCAGGCCTATTGTTACAGTAGGAAGTGGGCTCCACTGGGTGATGGGAAGCTTGGGTGAGTGTGCTCAGAGGAGGGATCTGCAGGTTTCCCATTTCATGTGGAAGGTGCTGAGGAGAAGCAAGACTGCTCTGCCACCTTCACAGGGCCTCCTTCCTCTAGAGCCTCCTCTGCCTGCATCCCTAGTTCCTGCCTGTGCTGCTACCTGCCCTGGAGAGCTCTCCTGGTTTCTCTCTCTGCTGTTTGGGGTAGGTCCAGCCTTTTCTGCCTGCGTGGTTGGCCAACCCCAGCTGTGTCAAGAAGAATGTCACCAAGGATCTTGTTCCCATCGAAGACATTCCTGAAGTGCACCCTGACCTGCAGAAGCAGCTGAGAGCACATGGCATCTCGGCCTACTTCCCAGGTACACCAACAATGGGCAGGTGATAGGCGGGGCAGCCTCCCTGAGACTGAGATGTAGGCACAGGGGTTACGCTCAGTGGGGTCATGAGGTTCCAGATGAGCCCTCACACCCCCTACACCCTACCTTCAGCTGTGGTGCTGTCTGGGAGCAGGACATCCCCTGGGGGTGTGGTTGGGGCTGGTGTGAGCTTAACCTGCTCTCCTTCTTTGTCCAGTCCAGGCAGCTGTGATTCCTGCTCTTCTGGAGAGTGCAGCTGGTGGATTTCTGGTGGGTAGAGGAGGCTACCAGCCTAGTGATCTCTGTGTTTCTGCTCCAACGGGTAGTGGAAAGACACTGGCTTTCGTCATCCCTGTGGTACAGGTGTGTGTGAGGATCTCCTTCCACTCGTGGCTCAGTGGCAGGAAACTGGCCCTGTTGACACTAGTGTCCCTTGCTCCCTGCAGGCCCTGCTGTACCGAGTGGTCTGCCATGTCCGTGCCCTAGTTGTGCTGCCCACCAAGGAGCTGGCCCAGCAGGTACGCTGCCTTGTGCCCAGAGGTCTGTAGCCCTGCCATCATGGCCCTGTGGGTGGCATGATGCCCAGCCTGTGGAAGACCCTGGCTGGACCTGGGTCCTTGTGTTAGTGACTGGGCCAATATTTACTTCAGGCTGGTGGCATTTCTTTGTAGGTAAGCAAAGTGTTCAATATCTACACTGACTCCACGTCTCTGCGAGTTGCTTTGGTTACCGGGCAGAAGCCACTAGCCAAGGAGCAGGAGAGCCTCGTTCAGAAAACGTAAGTCCTGCAGTGTTGGGGGCTTCGGGAGGCACCCTTCTCTGCCCTGCCAGTGGCCCTGTACTGGGGTGGCTTCAGTGATAGTGGGCAGCTCCTTGCTATCAGAGGCTCTGGAAGGCACATTCTTTGGGTCTCTCTGGTTTGCAGAGCAGATGGTTACCGCTGCTTGGCTGACATTGTGGTGGCCACACCTGGCCGCCTGGTGGACCACATCGACCAGACCCAGGGATTCAATCTCCAGCAACTACGCTTCTTGGTAGGTCTGGCCCCAAGTGAGGGCCGCCTGGGGAGGGAGTTCCCGCAGCCAATACAGCTCTGTGCCTGCAGGTTGTGGATGAGGCTGACCGCATGATAGATAGCATGCATCAGTCCTGGCTGCCCCGGGTGATGGAGGCCGCCATCCCCAGCGATGGCCCTACAGATCCCTGCACCCTGCTGCGGAGACAGCAGGTACAGGCTGTGACTGCTGCCAGGTACCCCACATCCTTCTGCCCGGTGCTCTGCTTCCCTGTGCTTCAGTCAGGGTGGTATGAGGACCCTATCTTGCTGAAACTCATTTGCCTTCCAGTACCTGCTGTCCCCAGATGCCCCTACAGAAGCTGCTCTTTTCGGCCACCCTGACCCAGAACCCTGAGAAGCTGCAGCGACTTGGCCTCTACCAGCCACAGCTCTTCTCCACACTACTGGCACACAGGGCTCCCAGAGATGAGGACACTGAGGTGGATGGGGACGGGGACCCTGAGGGGAAGTATGCCTTCCCTGCAGGGCTCACGGTAAGTGTGTTGAGTGTTTGTGTGGGGAGTGGCTGCCAGGCTGGGCTCCTGGCCAGCCTCTGCCATTTCCTGCAGCACCATTACGTGCCCTGCAGCCTGAGCACCAAGCCACTTGTCATCATCCACCTGGTCTTAGGGACGAATGTTTCCAGGGCCCTGTGCTTCACCAATTCCCGGGAGAACGCCCATAGGTGAGCCGGGTGGGGAGCGCAGCAGGGGAGCGGGAGGGCTACACCACCCTGTGCCCAGCTCCAGCCCTCTTTCTCCCAGGCTCTTTCTGCTTGCGCAAGCATTTGGGGGCATCAGTGCAGCGGAGTTCTCCTCCTGCTACGGGCCTGGCCACAGAAGGAAGACCTTGAAGCAGTTTGAGCAGGGCAAGACCCAGCTGTGAGTACCAGCAGTCGGGGCTGTGTGTATGAGTGAAGGCACTGTGCAGAGCTGGGTGCTTGCCAGACAGTGGGCTTAGTCAGTGCCCAGTGTGGGGGATGGGTGTGAGCGTCTGTGTCCCCACAGCCTCATCAGTACAGATGCTACTGCCCGAGGTATCGATGTGCCAAGTGTGGAGCTAGTGATCAACTACGACGCCCCCCAGTACCTGAGGACCTACGTGCACAGGTAAGGGCTGGCAGCAGGGCAGCTCGGGGACTCGGGGCTGGGGTCTTCTTTGACATTCTGGGTGGGGGTGGCTGGCAGAGGAGCCCCATCCATCAAATCCCCAAGTCAAGGCCATGTTTGGTCTCAGGGTTGGCAGAACAGCACGAGCAGGCAAGACAGGGCGAGCTGTGACACTGCTCCTAAAGGTGCAGGTGAGGTGTGGGGCTGTGCCTGTGCTCTGGGGGCTCTGGGGCCGGACAAGAACCCCTCCCCCACACATGTGGGCCCCTTCTTCAAGGAGAGGAGATTCCTCCGCATGCTGGCAGAAGCCGGTGCACCTGAGCTGCAACGGCATGAGGTCCCCAGCAAGCTCTTGCAGCCACTGGTTCCTCGGTATGAGGAAGCCTTGTCCCAGCTGGAAAGGACGGTCAAGGTGAGGCACTGGTCCAGGGGTGCATTAGAGATGGTGCCGTGCCTCGTGCAGAGGGAGATGGCAATGAGAGAGGCTTGGGGCTGGCAGAGACACCCCTGAGCATCCTGCTCCTTGGGGCTCTGGGGGTGGGGCTGGGGTCATGGGTGCCAACCCCCCACCTCCCACAGGAGGAGCAGAAGCAGAAGGCAGCCTAGGCTGGGGAACCAGTGGGACCCTCATGCTGACAGAAGTCACCGCCTCAGGAAAGCGCAAGCACTGGGCATTGAGAGCAGAGGCAGCCACGTCTCCTACACCAGCCTCTGGAAATGCGAAGCCAGGTTGTGCCTGAGTGTGCTTGCCTGAGGGCCGGGGTCAGCCTCCTGTTGTCTCCAGGGAGGGGACCAGACAGGAGGGTACACATCAGCACCTGGGAAAGGAGAAGGGGGCCTTTGAAACCTATGGGAACCAGACTGAAAGGCACTTGGCTGTTCATAAGGTTTGGTTCTAATGTTTATGTGACACATTAAATATTTAAAAGTTGCATCACCTGAGATGGTTTCATTTGTGTGAAAACAAAACAAGAAGTGGTGCCTGGTCCATGCCACATGTGTATCCCTTGAGCCTGGCCCTCGCAGCACTGTCCTCAGGCTGGGCCCATGCTAGCCCTGCTGGTGCTGGCTTCAGCTCAGAAAGCGCCCTTCACACTAACCAGGCCCTGGGGATACACTGCCTTGATGTCCCCTGCTCCCTGCCACCAAATTGAGCTCCAGTCACTTCCCTCCCCATCTGCACTCCTTTCCCTGCAGTTCCAACCACCAGGGCTGCTTCTGGAGAACTCACCGGCCTCCCCTCAGAGTACCATGGTTAAAAAGAAGCTGGATGGCTGGATATGGTGGTGCATGCCTGTAATTCCAGCACTAAGGAGGCTGAAGCAGGGAGAGCACAGCAAATTCCTACTCCAGAACAACCCTGTCTCAGGAAAAAAAAAAACCCTAGATGTGTGGAGTGTGGGAGTGGAAGACTGGGTAGATATACCTGACTCATTTTTTCACTATCAAGATCTTAACCAAGACAAGAATCAACTGATACACACTTTTAAAATTTGCAATAGTGGGGCATGGTGGTACATATTTGTAATCCAGCACTTAGGAGGCTGAAGCAGGGTGATCAGTTTGAAGCCAACTTGAACTACAGCGAGATCCTATCACAAATGATAATTTTACTACAAAATACTTGATTCGTGCTGGGGACAGCTCAGTGGTACAATGCCTGCCTGGCAAGCACAAGGTCCTGAGTTCAATTCTCAGTACCAAAACTAAATAAAAAATGTTTATTTGTATTGGGCTTAAATGGTTTTTAAGCTTTGGGCAGTGGTGCACATCAGTAATCCCACAATTCAGAGGGCTGTGAATGTGATACTAGCCTGGGCTACCCACTGAGTTCAAGGCCAGCCTGAACCACATAGTAAGCCTCCTGTCTCAAAAAAAAAAACATCTTAAGCATATTTCTTTTTTTTTTTTTTTTTTTTTTTTTTTTTTTTTTTTTTTGTGGTACTGGGGATCGAACTCAGGACCCTGCGCTTGCTAGGCAAGCGCTTATTCCACTGAGCTATATCCCCAGCCCCATCTTAAGCATATTTCAACTAGAAATGTGCCTCAGTTCATGAGCTTCATTCTTTGCCACAGTTCTGGTCACAAGCTGAATTGGTCTTGAACTGAATCAAATTCAGTGGTCACGTTCAATGTTGACCTGAGGAAATTTGATTCAGTTTGAGGCCAGAATTGTGGAAAAAATTAAATTCGTGAACCAAGGCATCGCTGTACCTTACACAGGAAATCAAGCTGCTGTGGGCAGCCATCACAGCGAGCACATCTCTACCCTGCTGGGCATCTAAACAAACTCTGGACGCAGCAGCTGGCCAGGGAGCAGGGTAGCCACAAGGATAGCACTACCCTGAGCTGAAGGAAGGGTACAGGACCTTCAGGCACAAGCAGCAAGCACTGTCCCTCTTGTTATCCTGAACCCCAGCTCCCCAGCTGCTTGCTGCAGGAGAACTGTGAGGCTCTCACCATCTCGAGCGTCTTGGATGTGCACAGCAGCTCCAGCTTTATCAGTGGCACGCTCGATCCAACGTCTGTCTCCAACCTGTGACTTCTGGGCAGCCTGGGCTCAGCCAGCCCTGGATATGTGGCTAGCTGGAGGTGACAACAAAGCCTACGTCCCACCCATCTTGAGAGTTTTGTACACAGCGTGGAGTGAGGTCCCAGGATCCCCAAGGTGGAAGGGATGGTTGGGGGTTTCGTGGCCATGCTGTTCTGCTGACAAACACACGTCCCCATCCCAGCTGAGGCAGCACTGTGCTGGGCTGGATCCCTGCAGAAGGCCACGCTGTGGGGCCTGGTGGTTGGGGCCCGGCAGCAGGGATGGCCTCCTTGGTCAGTGCTTCTACCTCCAAGGTACAAGGCCAACACCCAGTCCCCTGCTATGTCCTGTGTTGCCAAGGCCCTGTCTGGGTCCATGCAGATGCCAGGCTGCCAGTGGCCCCAGCCAACACTGTGCCCTGGCTGGGTGTTACTACTGTGGTCAGGCATGGCACCGGCATGAGCTGCCCATGTAGATGGCCACTTTTGAGCCTCTGGTCCATCTGGTGTGTAAAGCGGTCACATTCACACAGTGTGACCATCCTGCCGACACCCATGGCAGCACTGTGGCAGGGTTGGAGTCACCAATGTCCCCAGTAGCCGTGGTGCAGCTGAGCCCCTGCTACAAGAGGGCCATTGGGCGCCATCGTGTCCTACCCTTGACCGCCTCCAAGGCCCTGCTTCAAATGTGGACAAACTGGGCACTGGAAGGTAGGTTGCCCCTTCCTACAAAGGGAGGGGTCCTTTGCCCCCGCTCAACAGCCCAGACCTCAGCCGTCCCCGATGGACCTGCTTGGTTTGGCCAGAGAGGACTGATGGGGCCCGGGACTCCAAACCCCCACTGACAAGGCAGACGAGATCCTGCTGTCATCTGAGGAGCCCAGGGTAAAAGTCCAGGTGGTAGGTAAGTCAATTTTCTTCCTCGTTGATAGAGGGGGCTCCTGGTCCATTCTCCTCAGCTTTTCTAAAAGGTCAAACATTCCCATCTAAGATCATGGTTGTTGGGGTCAAGGGTTCTCCCCAATGCCCTCTCACCACGGGCCCCCTACCTTGCTTGATTGGCTCTAGGTTATTTACCCATTCCTTTCTCGTAATGCCTAAGTGTCCCACTCCCTTGCTAGGGCAGGATGCACTCGCCAAGTTACACATCACACTTTCCTTCGCAAAACCTCTTTTGCCATTGCTGCTCCTAGTCATCCTCCTGTTCTCCCCATCCCCACCCACAGGTAACCAGTCAGACCCCTCCTTTCCATTTGATAATGTCAATCCAACGGTTTGGGACACCTCACAACCCATGGTGGCTCAACACCACTGTCCCATTATTGTGACTACCCAGGACCTCTCCAGTTTTCCCAACTGCCCCCAGTTCCCTATTTTGCTCAGACACCGACTAGGGTAAAAGCCCCTTATTGACTGGCTCCTCAATCAAAAACTCCTCATTCCTATGCATTCCCCATACAACTCCCCTATCCTCCCCGTTATCAAACCCAACGACTCTTACAGGCTTGTCCAAGACCTCCGCATCATTAACTCAGCTATCCGCCCTGTCACCCCCATAGTCCCTAACCCATTCACTCTTCTCAGCCATATCCCACCAGGCACTACCCACTTCTCAGTTCTCGACCTTAAGGATGCTTTCTTCACTATTCCCTTGCACCCCTCCTCCTACTCACTTTTTGCCTTTACCTGGGAAGATCTCATCACACGGATCACTTCACAACTAACCTGGACCATTCTCCCACAGGGGTTCAGGGACAGCACCCACTACTTCGGCCAGGCTCTCATGACCTATCTGGCCACCTTAGGTCTCAAACCCAGTCAGCTGCTCCAATACGTAGATGACCTGCTCCTATGCAGCCCCTCTCTTCCCCTTTCTCACCTCTACTCCTAAACTTTCTCTCCCAAAAGGGCTACCGTGTTTTCAAAACAAAGGCACAGCTTGCTCTCCCCTCTGTTTGTTATCTGGGGTTCCAACTTACACCCACCACAAGGGATCTCACAGTTGACCATAGGGAGGCCCTCCGCTCCTTGGGCCCCCCACTACAAAACAACAGGTCCAATCTTTCCTTGGCTTTGTGGGGTACTTCCTCTTGTGGGTCCTCCGTTTTGCACTCCTGGCTAAACCACTGTATGATGCTACTTGTGGACCACAAGACGAACCCCTAGCAGACTCCCACCTCATCCTCCCGGCCTTTACTCAGATCAAAACTCTGCTCCTGCATGTGCCCACCCTTGCCCTTCCCAATCCTTCCCTTTCACCTATTCACTTCAGAATCTCATGGAACAGCCTTAGGAGTTCTGGGTCAGTACAAGGTCCCAGATTTTTCTCCCATAGCATATCTGTCCAAACAGCTGGATCTAACAACACAAAGTTGGTTTCCTTGACTTAGGGCTCTGGCAGCTGCTGCCATCTTGACGCAGGAAGCCCAAAAACTAACACTCCAGGGGCAGATTACATTTTATTCCCCCCACCATCTCATGGACCTTCTCTCACACCAAGCTCTACGTCTTCTAGCTCCCTCTCGCCTCCAACTCTTTCACCTCACCTTCACTGAGAACCCTCAGGTCTCACTAAAGCTCTGTGGGACCCTCAACCCAGCATTTCTCTTTCCTCTTTCAAATGCACAGCTCCCACACTCCTGCTCTGAAATGACCTCCTCCCTACTGCCACCTCAGTATAAAGCAACCAAGTTGGCAGCCCTCCAGCCATGGTCACCCCCCCCAATTTCCCTCTTAGCATCCAGGCCTTAGTCACCCCTCCTTTATATCCCATTGGGTTCACCTACTCAGACACACAGCTCAAGCAACTGTCCCAAAAAGCTGCTTCCCCTGGCCCAGAGGACTGGCTCCTCTTGGATGGGAAGTACTGTCTCCCAGATGACCATGCCCGACAGTTCCTTAGCCAACTACACAACTCTTTACACATAGGCTGGAGACCACTAAAAAGGCTCCTAAACCCCATCATCTTCTATCCTGGCCTAACTCCCTTACTACAGGACATCTCACGAATCACAGTATGTTCCAAAACAAACCCACAATGCTCTCTCCGACCTCCCCTCACTTTTTTCCCACACCAGTTTAGGGGAACATTACCAGGAGAGGACTGGCAAATTGACTCTACCCACATGCCTAGGCACAAAAAGCTCCAATACATCCTCACCTGGGTGGACACATTCACAGGATGGATAGAAGCCTTCCCTACCTCACATGAAACAGCAGATCCCATCACACAGACCCTGCTCACAGAAATCATTCCCTGTTTCGGCCTACCCCATTCCATTCAGTCAGACAACAGACCAGGATTCATCTCCAAAGTCACCCAAGTTTCACAGGCCTTTAACATCCATTGGGCCCTGCACACTCCCTACCGCCCTTAGACTTCAGGTAAGGTAGAAAAGGCTAATCATCTCCTTAAGGTACATCTCTCTAAGCTCTCAATAGAGACTCAGCAGTCGTGGCCATCCCTCCTGCCTATGGCCCTGACCCGGCTTTGTGCTGCCCCTCACCAACCCTCTGGTCTCAGCCCTTTTGAACTCATGTACGGACGGCCTTTTCTCCTCCAGCTTCCTCCTGCTGTTCCAAGCCCTCTCGCTAATTACTTGCCTCTTCTCTCCCTGACCTGAAACCTCCTATCCTCTGCAGACCAGTGTTCACCAAAACCTGACAAAAACTCAGCCCTTTTGCAGGTTCAGCCTGGTGATCAGGTGTTCCTCAAAGACCTTACACCCTCCACCACTGGACCCCGCTGTACCAGACCACAAACCGTGATTCTGAGCACGCCAACCTCGGCCAAGCTGCTCAACAGGCCAACGTGGGTACACCTGTCACACCTCAAGTGCACGCCCCCTCTAAGCATAAATGGGAAGCCCACCCATGTTCTCCTTTGGCAGCAGCTCCCCGCTATCCCTGAGCAACAACAGCCCTCATTTTCCTTGTCTTGGGTCTGCTCCCCACCTCCCCCACTTTCCCCTCACCCACATCAACCCACTGGCGTTTCATGGCCACAGCCAGTGGAACACAGCTTAACTTCACAGACTGCCCCCTCAAAGGGTGTCAGTCACAGGTAGTTCTCCATATCGATGCTTGTGCTCAAGGGGCCTGCAGCTCCCTAGACACCGAGCAGGCCTATTCTACTTATAACAAATATGTTTGCCACACCAGGGGAACAGATACCCCAGCGTGCTCTAGCCTACTAGGATTCTATACTTCCTGGCTAGCTGTCTTGGGCTATAATGGCCAGAGAATAACTCCCTATCAAGGTAAGTGGGAAATCCAAAACAACCCCCCCACCTCTGGACTATGTACATAGGGGACCTGCAATCCCACTCGCATTATCATCAAGAACCCCTGGGATGAGGTTTGGGAAGAGGGCTTTACCTTCTACCTTCGCATAGATGTCTATGGCACCAACCCGTCTGCTTGTTCATATCTGTCGCCAACTATACACCCACCCAGTCCCTCCCCAACAGCTACAAAAAATCCAAAATCAGCTCAACTTCCCTCTACCTTGTATCCCCACCCTAACTTTACCAGAATGTTACTACAAACTGTCCACAAAATCCCTTTCAACTTTACAGAATGCTAGATCTGTGCCTCTTTATTGGATGCTACAGTAGTGACCATTCCTTGGTATCACAGTTCCACCACCCAGTGTACAAACCAGCTCCCACGTCCCCAAACCCCCCAACTCTATCTCCCCTGCGGGGCTAACCTCACCTGTTATGGACCAACTAGCTCCCGTAGCTCCCTTCCTTGCAATCAGACTGTAGCCCTGTCTCGTATTTCCGGCTCTAGCTCTCCCCTACATTACAGTCACTTCTTCCTATGCAAGTCCTCCCTCTATCCCTGTTACCCCCCTAACATGGTCTGCCTTCTAGTCCTCCCTCTCCCCAATCTACAGATCTACACGGATGGGGAAATTCACTGACCAATATCTCTACCAACCTGAGTGCTCCTGACGTGGCATCTCCATCAGGGTAGTCCTGGGTGCATCAGTCTTGGCAGGAGCTCTGGCAGCCCCCAGCATTGCAAACTGGGTTGCTTCTAACCTCCCACTGGTTAACTGACCACCATGTCGTCCAAATCCGGTGGCCAACGCCTTTTCTTTGATATATTTCCAGTTAGATCAGCTTGCAGGTGTCGTCCTCCAAAACAGACGGGCACTGGATCTGCTCACCACCAAAAAAGGAGGAACATGTCTCTTCTTGGGGAAAAATGCTGCATCTATGCTAACCAGTCTGGCCTCGTCCAAGAAAAAATCCAGCAACTTAAAAATGAAGCCCAACACCTCCACAGTGAATCCTCTCCCATGTTAAGTATCTGGGCAAGCCTCCTTCCTTGGTTGCTCCCACTGTTGGGATCCCTCACCGCCATTTGTGCTCTCCTCCTTGCAGTGCCCTGCGTTTTTTCTCTCATTCACAACACGGTCCAAAGATTAACTCAAAATTGTAACCTTATGCTTCTTTCAGATTTCCAATTTCAGCCGGTCCCGACTGATGACCCAGAAACAGACTTTACAATGCCCCTCCTCAGCGAGTAGTAGTCACTGACATGTCACCCCCTTGTCTCCACCTGCTGCTGCTGACTGACAACCCAGACAAAACTACGCCCCTCCTCAGCAGGAAGTAGCTACTGACAAGACCTGCCGTCCCTATTCCTATTAGATTAAGTCTGGAATGGTAAGTCACAAGGTAGCCAGCCTCTCCCCCCCTCGTGGGAAAACTTTAACTTTCAATATTTCTCTCCTTCCCTTACCTGTTCCACTTTAGTTCCCCTTGGCCACAAAAGCTATCCCTGCCCTCATTCACTCTGGCAGTTCACCTGCTCGGGTCGTTCTGACACAGGCAACTCTTGCTGTTCAGGCTTCTGGCCTGCATGCCCTTCCTGCCACTTGGGGCTCAGCCTGTTCTGGCCCAGGGACATCTCCTTACCCCACCCCACCCCCGCCAGAAAAAAGAGCTTAAAGGCCCATACTTTCCTTAGCTCAGGGGCTACCTTGGTCCGCTAGGTAGCCTGCTACTCTGTCCCTCCCCCAATAAAGACTTCTCTCATGTCAGAAGGTCTGGTCTGGTTCCGTGTGGGGTCTCGGTTTCTATCACAGCCCAGCATCTGCCCATAGGCCAGAGGTGGCAGTAGGGACCCAGGCGCTACAGCTCCACTCAGTAGCTTAAGACTGAGGTGCCCTGGAGGAAGCAGCCTGTCTCACTGAGCGCAGATGCTGAGTCAAGAGCATCAGCATCCCATAGTTTTGTTTTAATCTGACATCCCAGATGCTCTGCCAGGTGCTTACCTAGTCACACTCTCAACTTGGGCAGTGTCTACCTCCCAGCACTGGGGCCAGGGCAGCTGCCTCAGAACTATTCTGAGCAGAGACCTGAAGCCAGGAGGGCTGGGCAGGTAGAGGGTGGTGAGGACCCTGCAAGGCTGTCACTGTGGGGTGCAGTGGGAAGGGCGTGGGCCCACAGGTCTACATGGGGATGAGCACTGCCCCTCCACTGGCCCAGAACAGAGTGGGCAAGCAGGGTAGAGCCAGTCTCCATACCCCCACTTCTGGGCCGAGAGCAAAGGCCCAGCATACCCTTGGGCTTCAGGAGTGCTGCTTTACCTCAGCAACATGCCATTTCCATTAAATGCATGCAGACACTTTTGTCCTCAGAAACTTTTTGTTTAAAACAAAACAGAAGTCCAAAAGCAAAAGAGAGGAAAGAAGGAGGAAAAAGCAAAGCAAGGCAGCAGTGCTGAGCCACCTGGCAGGGGAGCTGGCACAGGGCAGCTTGGGCCTAGGTGGCCACTGAAGACCCAGCCACTCTTGCTCCTCAACCAAAGGGAGGGGCTGAGAGGAAGCTCCCACTTTCACACCGACACTCCTTGCTCTTTTCTTTACATAAATGAAAAACACAGCCGAGTCTTCTATGAAACACTGAACAGGAAAGTATATAAAAAGGTCATTTTATTATGTCTTTTGTCTGGGGACGTCAGTGCCCTTTAAAACCCTACTCTTCAAGTACAAATGCTGTGTTTACAAAATATTTACAGACTCAGCCCTGCCCCTCACACTGTGAAACACGACTGCTGCTTGCAACAGTTAACAAAAAACAGGAATGATGACCGCAAAAGCCCCTGCTGTTCAGTCCATGCACCTTCTGCAGGGTGTGTGCTTGAGTGACAGTGACTGGCCGCTGCTCCTTAGGTGACATCCAGGGGCCACCGTGCACAGCCTGCACTCTGGAAACCTCTGAATTGAGACACCCTGCATGGCACAAACTCTCACTTGCAAAGGAGGCCAAGACACTTGCATGACCAGACCCACCCTGGAAAAGGGAAGGCAAGACACAACACACACACAGGAAGGAGCAGTTCTGGGTGGTAGAGTCCTGCTTGGGGCGGCATAGCAGCCCGTGCCAGTGAAAAAGACCTGTTTGTGGTTCACAGTGGGGACTTGCTGGAAACACGCTGGAGACCGAAGACATGCGTTAGGAGATGGGAAGTTCACACTGCAGATGCGCAGAACCTGGCCTGCTCTCTGAGGAGCTTTCAGGAAATGCTCCTGAGCCCCATCAGGTTCTAGAGCAGCAGCACATGGGTAGAGGACAGGCAGGATGCAAAGTGGTGCAGACAGAAGGTTCCTGCAAGGATGGTGCCTGGTGGGTGCTCACTAACTCCAGCAGTGGATCCCTCTGCATCTTTCCAATAGTCCGTTTTTGCTTTCTTCCTAATTTCTCATCAAAAGCTGAGCAGTGAGCTCCAGTGGGCTCCTGCCCACAGCCTGCAGCTGACAGAGACACAGGAAACACAGTACAAGAGTGGGACATTTCCAGTGGCCCCAACAGGAGACAGAGCCCTGGCAGGGCCCAGCTGCCTGACCTGACACACAGCCACTGCAGGGAGATACCACTGGACAGAGACCTTCTGACCACCAGCAGCCACAGGGCTGCAAATGCTGCATGTGCTACCATGCATGGTGAAAGCAAAAGTGGGAGCCGAGGCAGGGCCACCTCCCAGGGCTCTCCTGCCAACTGGCAGGGCTTCCCAAGGGTGGCGGTGGGTGACTGCAGAAGGCACTGTCTACTGTGGGCCACTCCACCCTGTATGTGTGGGTGCTGGCCCTCCTGACCACTTCTGTGCCAGGCAGCAGCAGGGCACCTGTGGCCTTGCTCCTGGCTCTCACTAGGCCACCTTGCCTGCTGCATGCTCTGCATGACACCTGCAACTCAGTGGTGCTCAGCACACATGCCCCAACAGGAACAACGCCGAGTCTGGGAGGCCGGCACATCCAGCCCAGGCCCACCCCAAAGCACCCTTCACATGGAAACCCAGCCCACTGTGGCAGACAGGGAGCCAATGACCACCATGGAATGAACTCCCATCAGGGTCCCTGCTCTCACATGAGTTGGGCACTGGTCATGGTGTTTGGATGGGCATAGGAACCAAGTATGTTTGTCACGGAGGGGTCCTCAGAGTGCAAACCCCACCCCAGGTGGCCTAGTAAGGGCCTGTTCCACTCAGGTGTGAAGGATTGGATGGTGGCAGACAGGACCAGACTGCACATGAGCTGTACGCGCTCTGGCTCCTGAGGCAAAGTGCTGTATGCAGCAGACGTTCTGAAGACTGCGTCAGCCATGCAGCAAGAGGGGCATCTGCCCACAACACAGGGCCTGTCCAGGGATTGCCACATGGCTCTGTCTGCCACGATGGAGTCCCACTGCCACCCACCTTCATGACACTCTCCTGGCTCCCGCCTACTGGCACGGAGGCTTGGTAGGTGTCTTTAGCCGCACAGCAGGGACCCGCATCTGCAGCTTGGGCTGCTGCCCGGGGCTGTCGGAGCTGGCTGGCCCCTGCGTGGGGCTTGGGCCACCTGGGGTCTGCAGTGGGGCCGAGGCTGTTGTCACCACTTGCTGTTGTATGAGCTTCTGCTGCACCACCTGCGCGGTTGCTGTCACTGCGGGGATCATTTGCACCTGCTGCCCAGCCGCCGTTGCTTGCGTGAGTGTCACCGTCTGCGGGGAAGCCTGACAGGAGGCAGAACACTCACCACCAGGACAGGGCAGGGACTGCCCTGACCCACAGCCTCTACTTCCTAACACAGGGTATGCTAGCTTTGAGCTATAGCCCCAGCCTTTTTGTGTTTTGAGAAGTTTCTCTATGTGGCCTAGGCTGCTGTAGTGCCTACAACCCTGCCTCAGCCATCCTTGCCACAGGGATTGCAGGCCTGCATCACCATGCCCAGCTGGGGCCTCTTGTCTTCCAAGAGAGCAGAACATGGATAAAGTACTGTTGTTTATTCAGCCTCATTGAGGAAAGTCAATGCTGGGCTGGGGATGGCTTCTTGAAATCTATATGCCAGTGTGACTTGCACAAAATAAAAAACTGAAAGCACTGCACCATGTGGTCACAATCTGCACAATAATAATAGTAGCTGGGCATGGTGTGGTATGTAATACCAGCACTTGGGATGTTGAGGCAGGAGGATCATTGCAAATTTGAGGCTAGCCTGGGCTACATAGTGAGACCCTGTCTCAAAACACAAACACCAAATCAAAACAAAAAAATCCTAATAATAAACATAGTAGGAGAGCCTGAGAGCTTCTGTTGGGAAGCGGATGCCACTGCTCCCACCATCCTATCTGCATGCAGGCCCACAGAGCAGGGCACAGAGTCCTTCTCTAGGTCTGCACTCCCTGGACACTATGAGAAGTGATCTCTCTCATGGGCCACGTCCGAGGTGCCTGCTGACAGGGTGAAGCAGGTTGCAAGGGCACAGGCTGCAAGGCGACACTGTTCACACCCTACCCCCACTTTCTGCCTTGACCTCACCCCACCTCTAAGCATCTCAAAACACAGGAGCAATTCTCTCACCCTTCACACTCTGGGACCTCAGGAGAAAAACCACAAATTCTAACAGAGAGCATCAAAAGTGCCAGAAGGTATGTGTGATATCCTACCTGTTGGGAAGCAGAGGCCACCTGCTGGATGCTGGCTACAGGTGTTTGCTGCTGGACAACTTGAGGAAGTTTTGCAACCTTTCACAAAATAAAACCAAAGAAAATCATAGAATCCAAAGAACATGTGCCACAAGGAGCATTTCCTCCCCTTTTCTTCTTACTCCTTACATATACACACACACACATCATGGATGGACGGCAGGGAAGAGCAATTCTGCAGCACCCTCCTGGTCATGGGGCAAGTGTTGCCCTGGTGGAACCAAGAAGGCAAAAGACAGCCGCCTTCCCAATCTGGAGTGTGTGGTAATTTCAGCTCACTGTTTCCTGCCCCAAACTTGGGAAGACTTGGGAGACTTGGTGGAGGAGAGAAGTATAATATCACTTCTCGAAGGCTTGGGCAGCTTTTGCCATGGGAGAAGGGCTGTGCAGTGGTCAGACAGCAAGCTGAATGGGAGCAGAGAGGACAGGGGCCAGTCATGCACCACTTCTGTAAGCATACTTATTTTATAAATTTTTCTGAAAACCCTGACTGAGATCTTCCTATTCACTTTTTGCAGACATTTCACTGCAGCCAGGTCCTGCTGCCCTGTTCTAGGAGGACCAGGGCCAGCTGTGTCTGGCTGGCACCATCCAGGACACTGCCCGGAGAACAGCAAGGGTCTTGCATGAGCCCCAGGTGGGCCCCATGCTACACTCCATCCCCTCACAGAAAGTAAGCCTCGCCCAGGAGAGATCTGGGAAGATGTAAAATTCAGCAGCAAAGCTTCAAATAAGTTTTCACTATTAATCAGAAAGTTATAGTCGGGCATGGTGAGGCACGCCTGTAATCCCAGCACTTGGGAGGCTGAGGCAGGAGGATCATTGTGAGTTCAAGACCAGCCTGGACTACAAAGTGAGCTCAAGGCCAGCCTGAACTGCACAGCGAGACCCTGTCTCAAAAAGACCAAAAAATAAATAAAAACAATCAGAAAGTATCTACTAGTTTAAAATTTAAGAATACAAGAGGCAGTGAGCCAGGCCATGCCCTTGACTGAGCCCTCAGAGCCTGTGGGAAACAATGACAGGGCCGGCTCCCAGGCCACTGCAGGAGCACAGAGGGCCAGGGTTCTGGTCCACACACCCTGGGAACATGGGGCCTCTGAAGTACAACACTAAGGGACCTTCTCCCTCTGTGGCTCTGGGCCTGAACCCAGGACCTGCACACTGAGCCACACCCCCATCCTCATTATTTTGAGACAGGGTCTCTCTATGTTGCCCAGGCTAGGCTTGAACCTGTGATCTTCCTGCCTTAGCCTCCCACAGTGCTGGGGTTACAATATGCATCACAACAGCTGCCTCCCAGACAATATACCAAGCACCTTGATCAGCTGAGAAACAGTAAGGCACTGCTCATTTACTCCAGAGTGCAGGAACTGCAAGCAGGGAATAGAGGGGCTCTGGCAGTCAGTCCAGGGCGCTAGCCTTGCAGGAGACCTCCACACAAAAGCAGTCCAATAGGCCAGGTCCAGAGCCCATTCTGGTGTGGTACCCATGGTCAGTCACACTACCCACAGTTGCCATCTCCAAGGAAAGCACCACAAAGGAACTCCAAAACTGCCTAGCCACTGCACAGCTCCTGCCTGAGATAGGCACCAGGGGAAGAGGGATATAGTGGGGACTGGACAAACACTGCCTTAGAGACACACATACCCCAGGGGCAGGAGACTCCCTGCACCCCAGCTTCCAACCAGCCAGGAGGAAGGGTTGCTGCAGAGACAGACCTAAGGCCACACCTCAAATCAGAAGCAGCTTGGCTTAGCAGAGGAACTGTCCGTCAGATAAGAGTGCATTCATGTCACCAAGGAGCCTGCAAACAGGAAGCCAAGAACTGAGTCCAAGTCGACTGCGGGCTTCTGAACCCAGCACATCCCAGTCCAGATCCAATCCCACAGGCCAAGGAAGAGCAGATTCGACCACATAGCAAGGAAGAGTCAAAGAGGAATGCACTGGGAGACAGAGGGGCTGACGGCACTTGGGATGTGGTGGAGAAATAGAGACTTGAAAACAGAGGTGCTGGGAACCAGAAAGCAGAAAGCCTGGCACCACCCAAGGAGCAGGGGCCACTGCTGCCTCAACTACAGAAACCAGACCCGCCAGCCAGCAGCATGTGGACTTGTTACAGAGCTACAGGTAATAGCTCAAAAGAAAATGTACATGCGTGTGCATATTTGTGCTTGTGTGTGAGAAACCATCAAAGCCTGCTTCCCAATAGCAAAAAAGTGCTGCGCATGGTAGCACAGGCCTATTACACCTGTACTCAAGAGGCTGAGGCATGAGGACCACTGTGAGTTCAAGGACAGCCCGGCTACATGTAGTGAGACCCCTGTCTCAAAACCAAAAACAACAACAACAAAAAAACCCAAACTATAACGAAGAGTAGAGGCCAGGCAATGGTGCTCCTGATGCCCTAAGAAAACCAACATTAGTGTATAATTCTGTAGAAGCAAAACAACCTTTCAGGACCAAGAACAAAAACCAGCCATTTTCAAGCAAGGAAATTCCAAAGGTCAGGTGGGGTGACACAAGAAATGCCCAGTGCAAAAAAACTGACGGCGTGGGAGAGCAGCCCTGGGAGGAGTGGCGAGGGCACTGGGAATACATGCTGCTAGGCAAGTGTGCAGGTGCGGTGCCCACACCCTCACCAGACACTATTAGCCAGCACAGGTTGCAGCCTTCAAACCAGGACAGAGCTGGCAGTGGGGTAACAAGAGAGAACAGAGCTCAAAAGAGGCCAAGAAGAAAGACAGCAGAGCTCGTGGGATGCATCCCAACAAACCCAGAGCCAGTGTGCCAACACAGTGGCCTCCACACATGGGCAAGTGAACCACCTCCTAGTAAGGGCAAAACCCAAACACCTAGGGGCTCAAGCATATGCAAGGTCACCTGGAGCTTGAAGTTGGCACGGCAGATGTCAAAGCAGGGCAGAGATGCAGTGAGAAACCTTAATGAGAGATAGGTGTAGCTTTATACCAGGACACTAAGACAGAGTCTCTCCTCGATGGTGGAAGTTCAACTTATACATAGCAGTAACAAGCCTGAAGATGCAGAGGGAAAGAACAGGTCATGCACAGCCACGCTGGGGGGCGCCACACCCCTCTCAGAAGCAGAGAAAGACACTGCACGCACACCCAGCAGCTGGGATGGACAGTGTGAACACTGTGGACACTGCCTGTGCTCTGCATGGATCCTTAGGATCTCAGGCACACGCACCTCAGCAGAGCCCCAGGGCTGGAGCAGTTGGCAGCCTATGGAACTGTCCAAGGTGGGCATGTGCAAACGGCTGGCACTCGGGTGGCAGCTGGTGCAGACCACACAGCTGCCAGAGCGCCTGGAGGGAGTGGAAGCAGACAAGGACCAAGTGTGCCCTGACAAACGTTCTAACAAACCCGAGCAGAGTTCTCTCTTCTAATGGAAAGTGACTTAGATCAAGAAACAGCCCCCTTCACAGCACAGGCCAAGGAGTGACGTGATCAGTAGCCAGCTTCCCACTTACAAAATCCTCAGAAAATACTACTTATGAATGAATCTAATATAATCTATGACACCTTCATTAAAACATTAGAAAACCTCATTAAAAACAATGAAAGGAGGCCAGGCGTGGTGGCATAGGCCTGTAATCCCACACTTGGGAGGCTGAGGCAAGAGGATCCTTGTGAGTTTGAGACCAGCCTGGGCTACAAAGTGAGCTCAAGGCCAGCCTGAACTGTATAGTGGGACCCTGTCTCAAAAATACAAAAAAAAAAAAAAAAAAAAAAAATTGAAAGGTGTATGTTGGTGAATTAGAAGCTAAGACTGTGAAGATGTCAACTCCCATCTATAGAATCAATGAAATTCCAATAAAACTCCCAACAGTTATTGCACTGTGGTTACAAACTCACTAAAGGACGACAATACGGAAGTACAGCAAAGATCTATGAACAGCTAGTACTACTGAGAGCACCAGGGACTGGGACAGCATGGGACACAGCAGGGGTACATCAGACATGGAGTCTTTCCTACCACAGGCCCATGTGCACTCCTGGAGGGTGAGCCCAAGCAAGTCAAGACAGACAGTGCAGGTAGGGGCTTCTTTTTTTTCCCTTTTAAGATGCTGAGAAGTGAAACAAAAGCCTCACACATGCTAGGCAAGTGCTCAACCACAGGGCTTTCCCCTCAGCCCCTCCTATTTTATTTTGAGACAGGTCTTGGTAGGTTCCCCAGGTTGAATGCAGCCTCCCAAGCAGCAGGAATTACAGGTGTGTGCCTCTGGTGTGATTTCCTCAGACATCAGATCTTGCCAGAGAACATAGATTGGTACACTCCAGTCCTGTGAAGAGACCTTCCTTCCTTCTTTCCCAGACACCACAGTGAGGAGGTGGGCCATGCACTGGGGGAAGGGGCCATGGCCCCCAAAACTGAACAAGATGACAGGCATCTCAACGAGAGGAGACTGCTAGGGAAAGGTGAGAGGTGGACTCTCCTTGGTTACCAGGACACAGGGTGTCCTGCCACCTACTAGACGGGGAGCAGGACAGGAACCCATGCTCAGATCCCACCCCCACAGACCTATGCACCCCATAGCCAGGGATGCCCAAGAGCCCCATGCTCTTCTGGGGAAGTGTGAACCTGAGACTGCCCTGGGGAGGCCCCTCATCTGCACGCAGCCACTGCAAGACAAGCAGGCCCCATTGCACAGGCAGGCTGTGCTCACCTGGATCTGTGTCTGCACTTGCTGTGTCCCGGCTAGCTTCTGTGCCTGGGAGATGGGTGTGGTCAGGAATTGAGTCTTCAGGGCTGGCTGGGCAGCATAGGTGACCTTCTGCTGTGGGCCCTGGGCAGCAATCTGCTGTGCAGTTAGCTGGAGAAGAGAGAGGGCTAGAGTTAGGGGGCAACAATCAAGGCCCCACTCAAACCCTGCTATAGCTACCATGAGCTGTATGCAGGGCCTTGGCTGTGGGGATCCCCACAATTCACCACATGCCCCCAGACAAGGTCCTGGCGCTGTCCTGGCCTCTGCCTGTAGCCCAGCTCACCTAGCCCCTTCTTTTGAGTCCTGGCCAGCCCGCCACCACACACGAGGAGCACCGCCAGGCTGGCTCGGAGGTCCAAGCCTCCCATAGCCAGGCTAGGTAGGAGCCTGGGGAGGGTCACTCTGTGGGTGACTTGACCAGCTTCCCAGAGAACACACAGTGCAGCAGGTCACAAACCTTTAGTTCACGTGTAGGTGACCTGAACACTGTTCAGAGGGCCACACGTATGATCTGTGCGCAGAACAGCTCTTCCTCCAGATCTTGGCTTGGCTGTCTACACAGAGCAGGGCCCATGACACCCAGCACAACTGGGACCCAGGCCCCTGACTTTACATAGTATGACTTAGACAAGGGATGGGTGTGCAGCTGGAGGCAGCAAACACCGCTGGAGCCAGCCCACTCCTGGCCCCATTTTACCACTCTGCACCTCGTTCCCATGGAATCACATTTAACTCAAAGGTCAGCACTAGAGACTGCACAGCTCTCACCTAGTGCCCTGGTCTGCGTTAGAACCCTGTCCCAGCCTCAGTCCAGAAAACATAATATACAGTACCCATACCGCCAGTACCTACAATGCTGGCACCCACAGGATGAGGGAGACTGGGCCTAACACTAGCAGCAAGTATTCAAGGCCCTGGAGGCAGGACAGCCTGCTCAATACCCCTTGCTGTGGACAACACTGGTAGCCTCCCCTCCTCACACATGGCCTCTCCCTTCCACATCCACCTCAGAAGCCAGGATGAGAGCACGCCGGGCAGGGTTCTCAGGTCACACACCATGGCTGCCCTGCTTCTTTATACCCACCTGACCCTCCTGCCAGCCAACCCCATGCTACACTCAGCTCCACCCGCCACATCCTCAGGTACCTCTGGCCCTCTCTCCAAGCTGCAGCCTCTGCCTGTCCACCCTCAAAGCCAGCTGCCTCTTCTGCAGATGCCCAACTCCGTGCTGAACTGAGATTCCACACATGGGCCCCAGTACCTTCTGCTGGACGGCGGCCTGGCCTTGAGCAACCTGTGGCTGGATGGCCTTCTGCTGCTGGACAGCCTGCTGCTTGAGTTTCAGCAGCTGTTGGACATGCACAGGCTGGGCCACGACAGTCTGTCCTGAAAGAGTAACCCTGTCAGTGAGCCAGCTCCAGGCAGTGATGCCCACTCGCTCTGGGACTGTTCAGATGGGTGTAGCTGAGAATGAGAGCTGAGCTGCACGAGGACTGAGAAAGGCAGCCCTAAATACACTTAGGGTGCTGCGGGGTTCACTGAAGCCATATAAGTAGGTATGGAGAATTTCAGAAGGGTCTCAGTTGAGGGGCACACCTTGAACTTGGACACCTCTCAGGAACTGAGAGCGAAAGGCAAGAGCTGGGTGTTAGGGATAGGAGAGGCTGGGACTCACTGCGCTGCAGCTGGCACAGGGACTGGTGGCAGAGGGAATGGCTGTGAGGGAAGCACCTGTTGCTTTCTGTGGCTGCCCAATTGCCACACTGATCCCTGCGACGTTCATGGGCAGGGTCGTGACCCCTGGGGAAGAGACCACAGCAGCTGGGACAGACACCACTGGAGGCTTGGCCAGGGCCACCTGGGCTGGCTGGGGTGTCTGAGTCTGCATCTGTCCTTGTGCCTGCAGCTGAGAAGCAGGAACCCGGGTCTAAACAAAGGAAACAACAGGAGAGTCCACAGATGGGAGGGTGTTGTATCTCCTCCAACATTTTCCAACAAGACATCAAGCCAATGACAGCATTACAAAGATCAGCAGAACTGACAGTATAAGAAAACACAATTACTTATGCATGGCAGACAACATGAAATCATAAAGCCAGGCCTGCCCTCGGACCCCACTACACCCTGGGACAGCCCCACACTAAATGCTCAGATGCTGGCGAGGTAGCAAGCACAGCTCTGCTCGCCCCGCTACTGAGGCATGCCCTGCCTGCTCTGTGCCCTGGCTGGCTCCCACTCAAGGTTCTTCCAACATCACTGCCATAGTGCCTGCAAGTGCTCCCACTGGGCTCCTTGCCCCTATATGTCTACTAGGCTGCCACCAACTTTCCCCTTATAATGGGGCCAGGTGCACTTTCATCTGCATAGAAATAAATGTCACCCAGAATGATGCTGACACTGGTATCTGGCCTTCTAGGTGCTATCTTATTGCAGCTTGCTGTGAAAGCCTGTGTAGGGGCTGTGTGTGAATCGTGGCTGTCTTATGATCTGCTTCTCTTCTAAGTCACTTTGCTTTCTGGCGTTTTTTTAGTCGGGGAGCGGGGGATTAGGAGTTTCACTGGAAATAAGAATAGTTCCTGGGTTTCTAGAAGGGGTCCCAAGCGGGTAGTCCTCATTTGCTTTTTCTCTTTCTGATTTTTTGAGACAGGGTCTTGCTACACAGCCCAGGCTGGGCTTGATGATGATGCTCCTGCCCGGCCTCCTCAGTGTTGAGATACAGGTGTGCTCCACCACACCAGGCACACAGCAGCCACTTTTCCAAGTTACTGGATATTTCATGGCTTGGATGCAGCCACTTTTCCAAGTTACTTGATATTTCATGGCTTTAATGCACTATTTAGTGAGCTTTCTAGTAATGGATATTTAATCTCCTTTAGCATTTTCTCAAGTAAGACTGTACATTTATTACTTTGTCATAGCTTTCTGTCCTTCCTCACTTCCTACTTTTCTTAGTGGCACTGGAGATTGAATCCAGGGCCTTCACACTGGGTTACATTCCCTGCCCATTTTATTTTTTAAGACAGTATCTTGCTAAATTGCCCAGGTGGGACTTGAACTCATGATCCTCCTGCTTCAGCCTCTCAAAGTGCTGGGACTAAAGGTGTGTGCCACTATATCCACCTATCTATATTATTTCTTTATTTCATTAAACAGTACACACATTTTTGTAGCTTTGTTTCCAACATTCCCTCTAAAACAGGTCACAAATGTGCATCTGCCAAAGGCCTTGCACTGGCCATTATTAGCTCCTGCCACTCTCCTCAGCCTGACCAGAATTCCCTGTGAGCTCTGGTGAAGCCGTGCTTCTTCTATGGTTCCTTGTCCCATGCCACGGATACCCCTCCCTGTGAAGGACAGGTCCTCCTCGTGACCTACAGCCGGGATCTGGCATGCAGAGCTGGGCCTAGGCATCTGGCCTTCACATCTCACTTGATACAGCTGACCAGCTGTAGGATATGGATCTGGACAGGTGCTGAGGCTCTGTGCCTCAGTCTTCCCACCTGTAAGACTGAAGGTGTCTGGGTCCTGCTCAGTCAGACTCCACGAATGATTCCTGCTGTGATACTGCCCACCTCCCCCCACAGCTGCTCTTCCCAGACACTGCTTTTGTCTTGTTATTCCGCTTCTAAGACCAAAGGGCCCCCCTGCCTGCTCAGTGCTCGCCTATGAGCCACTTTCCCACCCTCTGGCAGTTCTCCTCCTCCCAACACATGGGCCTGGCCCTGGCCCTGGCCCTCCACACAGTGTAGGGACCACTGTGTCACGCGCGTTTCTTCGCTCAGTCCCAACCCCTTGGTCCCTGAGAGGTGTCTCATCCTCTCCCAGGATATACAGCTCTCAGCAGAAGCAGCCCCCCCCACCACATCCAGCCTGCAAGCAGGCCAAGATACCGAGCTGGACCCCAGGATGACCCAGACACACAGACATAAACATTCTGGAAAACAAACATCTCTGCTGGAACTTACAAGCCGTGCCACCTGGAGGTTGGCCACAGTGGTGCCTGTGAGCAAGGCACCAGGCCGAGGGGCGGTGACTGTGGTGAGCTGGGGGCTCTGCTGCTGCGGGGGCTGCGGGGGCTGCACTTGCACTTGTGCCGGAGGTTGTGGGGGCCCTGGCTGGGTCGGTGGTGGTGGGGGTTGCGGGGGTAGCTGCATTTTCTGCTTCTGCATCTTGATGATGTGTTCCTGAAACCCAAATAAGGTATGTTCTCTTCCACATGAGCCACACTGCACTCTTTAGCTCACACATACTGATTTAAGTTAGCTCTCTGCCTTCAGTAAGTAACAACATACACATCTGCCAATAGGCAGAATGCAAACCATCCTCTGCAGCCAAGTGCCCAGGTGTTCAAAATTAGCTTTGCAGCAAGGACTGGAAACAGTGACTCTGATAGATGGGTAGGTTCACAACAAAATTTCTAGGTTCCGTTCTCTCACAAATAATTTAAATATGTAGCATCATCAAACTCTAGTAAGTTAATAATAATAGAGTGGTAAGTTCTAAATAACTAAAAGAAGTGAATACCTTAAGATATTTCTTCAAAAAATGTTTTAATAAATAAATTGTGCCAGGTGTGGTAGTACACAGTTGCAACCCCAGCACTCTGAGAGGCTGAGGAGGGAAGACTGCAAGTTTAAGCCCAGTCTGGGCAACTTGTTGACTTGATAAGACCCTGTATCAAAATAAAAAACAAAAAAGGGGTAGGGATGTGGCTCAGTGTGAAAGCCATGCATTCAATTACTATATAAATAGCCAAAAAAAAAAAAAAAAAGAGAGAGAGAGGAAAAAAAGGTCTTTTAAAAAGAAAGTTTACAGAGTTGTTCATGAAGGTTAGGTCTCTCTGGACATGTGGATATATACAGACATGACTGACACTGACTTAGGCCAGGCAGGATGAAGGCTGAGGAGGCAGGGTGTGTGCAGGTGCTTAAGGCTTCCGGAGCTGAGATGGGATGTGGAAGGCGGCTCCTCCCTGGGGAGGCATGGCTCTAACTGCTATGTCTCAAAGGGAACAAGGTGGGCATGGGGCTCTGACCAAGTGCTACAGGACATGGCGGCATGAGGGAATGCAGGACACCGGGCACTGCTGTGCCATCCTGACCTGCAGGCACAAGGCTCAGCTCTGTGGAGCCCCTAGCCTCTGACCAGGGCTTCCCCTCAGTGAGGTGCCCTTCCTTCAAGCCTAGGCCCCAGAACAGGCCCAACCACCTTGCTGGTACTGGTGTGTTTTTCTGGTTCCCTTGGATGACATCTACTTGGGAGTGTCCATTTGTGGGAAGGGTATGGAATTTCCTTCTGAAATGAACTCCTCTGCATAAATGAAAGCAAACACTGTGCCCAAGCTAGGAAAAATCAGAACAGCCCAGTTTAAATGGGCCCTCCTGGAGAAGGCAGGCCCCCGCTCTCGGCTTCCAGAAGTGCTGGGGCACCTCTTCCCCAGTGTTTTCTGGTGCAGAATGGTACCAAGTGAGCTGAGATGCACCACACACAAGAGGGCCAAGGAAAGGATGTGTTTGCAAGCAGGGACTCTGGTCCCAAAGTGCTGCAATAAGCCCTAAGTCACTCACAGGTGTTATCCATGTGTATTTACCACCACAAAACATGCTTCCTACCTAAAGGCTAAACTAAATTTCTCAAAATACAGTTTGAACTGCACTATCCAACAGGCCCATCTGTGAGTCCCACCTACCCAGGACCCCCTGGGAAGTGCTCACCGGTGCCAGCTTGCCCACGGCCTTGATCTGAGCAGGGGACTGGGCCTGGCCCTGGATCTGTGGGACCTGCACCTGAGAGGGCTGCTGCTGTGGTGGTGGCTGCTGCTGCTGTTGCTGCTGCTGCTGCTGTTGCTGCTGTTGTGGCTGTTGCTGCTGTTGCTGTTGCTGCTGCTGCTGCTGCTGCTGCTGTCGAAGAAGTTGGAAGTGTGCAGGGGTGATGGTTTTTCCAGGCAGTTGTACCCCTGTGGCTGGGAAAATGTCTCTCATTAGCCCCACCATCCTCACTCCTGGGGCAACAGTGCAAGCTCCAGCAGCAGGCATGAGTGCAGAGACGCCAAGCCCCTTACCTTGGGATACCTGAGTCACCAAAGACCGGGCTGGAGTCTGCACTGGGGTCAGGTTGGTGGTGACCACTGCCGAGGCTGTCACAGAAGTGACTGCTCGAACACCCTGAGTTGTTGCCATGGATACCAGGTCAGTGGTTGCGGTGGCTGGGGAGCCAACTGCTCGCTGCTGGGTGTGAACCACCTGAGCAGAGGCAGAGCCTCCTGAGGTCTGGAAAAGCAAGCAGGAGCTCAGTACACACTTTACACTGCGCTCCAGGCCCTGCCTTCATAGAAGCACTACATGCCCATGCTCCAGAACGCAGTGGTGGATACACCCTGGAGTCCAGTGTCTGAGATAGGGCTGAGCATCCACAGTTCCCCATGAGCTCAAAGACAAGTGCAGGGAGCTGCAGAGCAAGCAGCACTCTTCCTCACAGGGACCCAGCTTAAGAGAGGAGAAGGAACCACCTGGGAAGTCAATGTTCAACCCACAGGTCCCTCTTGCTTCACTCAGAACATGGGACTCTCCATTACCCTGGCAGTTCCACACATACTGCTATGCCCTGCACCAGCCCCTCCAGTCTTCACCTCCCTTCTCTTGTCGAAGATCAGAGCATCAGGCCCTGGCTTACCCTCTGGCCACACTCAGCCCTGTCACATCCGGCCATCGTCCTTCCCCAGGCCATAATGTACCACTCTGATGCCACCTGAAATGTCCTTCCCAGGGGTCATTTCCCTCTGCTGGCCACCTTGGCTAAAGCACTCATGTTGCCTTAGACAACTTAATTTGTTGTTGATCTTTTCACACTGCATTACTTCTATACTTGGATTTAAATCTAGTGTGTTACTCTGTGCTTGCCATTCCATTGTATGTTTCCTAGCATCAATTTTCTCACCTTCTTTCTTTGGTTTCATCTAATTTTCCCTATTGTGTCTGAGTCACTCTATTTCTGTTATTTTAGTAGCTTATGAGTACTAATCAAAATCAAATTTTACGACAAGCCCAGCCTTGTATAGTAATGTAATACTATGTACAAGAACTTTAACTTTTTTAGCCCACAATGAATTGTTCCTGTTTGTGAGACCAATCTTCACTCTCCACCCCCCTTTGGTGTACTTAAGGTCTTCCTTCCTAACTCTGCCTTCCTGTGGCTTCTCAGCCATCTAGGCTAGGAGCACCTTCTTGCTATGTGAGGTGCTTCATCCAGTGAGGCCCTACTGATAGTCCCCCCTCTGCTGAGTCTCAAGATGCCTTCATTTTGCCCTTGTTCAAAGAATACAGAATACCAGAGGTCGCATCCATGTCCTTCTGCAGGCCCTGGCTGCAACACCACCACCAACAGGAGGCAAGCTGTGCTCAAAGGCCCGGTCCTCTCTCCTGCGGCACTTTTTAGTGTGGTGCTTTCCATTTCCTTGACTGGGATTAGCTGACTTTTCACATGCAGGGTCAGTGTCATGTAGAGACTCGCCTACCTTCAGATGTTGTCCCAGGTCAACACTACTAAGCACGGCTGGGTCCTCTCACTCTGTCTAGTCTTCTCTCTCATCTCCCCTTGATCCCACTGCGTAGCTCCTCCTCACTTATCTAGCTTAATCACCTCTCATCACTGGTATGACCCAAGCTCACCCAGAGGGCTCCCTCATTCTGACTTTGCTGACCACACTTCTCACTCCTAACAGACTTCTATACTGCTTTTAAATATCTCTTTGGTCTGAAGTATAAAGTATAAATGTTCACGATCCATGCCTGACAACATACATCCCATTCCAAGGGCCTGGCCCTGCCTGCTGCTCCCTTTCTTTCCCTGAAGGTGACTTGTCTTCTCATGAGCCTGGCTATTTTTTATCTTGTACTACTTGTCAGCTTGAAAACTGTGGAGGTTCTAAGAAGTAGGGGATAGAAGCACAATCCTCCAGAAGGGGTCTGGTCTGCTTCTGGCCAGCCACCCACAAACAGTACCAGCCCCTGGTGGGTGCTACCACCTAGCGTGCAAGTTTGCTAAGAGACCAACTGGCTGCTATATTGGAATTCCCCTTTCTAGTCCAGAGTGCACTTTACATTTTCCAGCCCTGACCTCAGGGGTGCCAGCCTGTGTTCACAGCTCCTCCCAAACTCTACCTCAGGTGAGCCCTGAGGGAACACCGTCTGGGCAAGCCTGGGGTAGACCTAGAGTCTCTTGTCCCCAAAGCTAAAATTAGTCATGAGGCAAACTCAGCTTCTGGGCAACCCACTCCTCTCTATGGTTTTTCTTTTCCCTTAAATTTGGGCCAGCTATTTACTCATTTGTTGGTTTAAGCTTTTAGAAGGATTTTTAAAATTTGTCTAATAAATTTGGTTCTTTCTACTGAGAGCAACATAAAAATACTTATTATCAAAATCAGAAGTCCCTTCTGGACTACTGGAAGAGCTTCTCTGGCCTTTTTTGTACTCTCGCCTCTACACACAGCACATCAAATTACGCTCCCAGTTCACTTCTGTCTTTCACAGACTCCCCCACTTCCTGCTGAGTGAAACCTACTCTTTTTCTCTGTGACACCCAAATTCCAGCCCACCCAGCCTCCACGCTCCACAATGCAGCACAGCATGCCCCTGATGAGCCTGAGGAACCAGTACCTGCTCTGCTCCTGTGGTCTTTGCTCCACCCAAGCACTACCTACCCACTACTGCTCTGCCTCTGCTCTCGTCACGGGCCCTGCCCTCTGGCACAACACATTTCTTGTATCTGTGAAGGCTGAGGGTGTCTTCTCCAGGAAGCTGCCCCCAACTCCCTTAGAAAGAAACCAATTCACCAGGCATGGTGGCACATGGCTGTAATACCAGCACTCAGGAGGCTGAGGCAGGAGGATCATTGCAAGTTTGAGACTAGTCTGGGTTACAAAGTGAGCTCAAGGCCAGTCTGAACTACACAGGGAGACCCTGTCTCAAAAAAAAAAGACAAAAAAAAAAAAAAAAAAAGAAAGAAACCAGCTTGCAAAGACAGAGCTGTGAAAGCCCTCTGTCTCCCTGCAGAGTTCTACACCACAGCCCAGAGGGCTTCAGGCTGTGGATCCCTTATCTAGAATACTCGAGGTCACAGGTACTTTGGATCTGGAGTTTTTCAGGCAGTTGGAATATGTTCTACACAGAGAGAGAGAGATATCACAAATAAGCCTTTCTAAAAGATGCAACCCTAAATGCAATGGTTTTTGCTCCCTGCCCATAGAAATAGCAGCAATGGCCATTCACAATGTTCCTAATTCCCCTAATAGCTTCTGTTATTTACTGAAAAGACTGCACCTAAAAGTAGTTTTCTGCAAAACAATTACTCTTAAGTCCCATGCTAAAAAAGAAACTTTTTAATCTGTTCTGTTGTGTAGAGTACTTTAATCTTTCAGTTTAATTATATGTACTGTATATACAGCAACACTCATGAACTCTAGGGAGGATGCAGTTCTGTGAATCTGGGTGACAGTGTGCATCATAGCCCAGACTGAGAACGTCCCATCACTCAAAAGAGCTCCAGGCTTCTCTGTGACCAAACCCTCCCTCACCTCCAGTGGGACTCATCAGCTGTCTGCCCGAGTCCCAGCACTTACATCACACTACTTAAGCACACACAGCATATGCAGCTTTTCTAGTTTTGTTTTTTTTTTTTAAGAGACCGGGTCTTGCTCTGTAGTCCATGCTGGTCTCCTGCTTCAGCCTCCCAAGTGCTAGGATTATAGGCGTGTACCACCATGGCCAGCTAAATACACAGCTCACGCAACAGCAACAGGCCTTTGAGGTTCTCTGGCACCATGCTTCCTGTTCCGCCATGTGACCTCAGGTCACAAGGGCACGCCACGGTTCATGATGCCACTCCAAGGGCAGAGGACGCAGCTGCTTCAGTTTTAACAATGACAAAGCCACAGTGAACATACAGCATCCAGGTACTCTGTGTACACATATTCTTCTCATGAATACATATATTCTGCTCCATCTTCTGCTCATTTTTAAATTCATTTGTTTTCTTCTGAGTCTGAGTCTTCACGCAACCTGCATTACCAGTCCTCACCTGTTTTGCGAATATATTTTCCCAGTCTGTACTTTTATTTTCTTAATATTTTTCAAGGAGAAGTTTTTATTTATTTACTTTTAAGAAGCAGTTTTTAATTTGATAAACCTAACAATTTTTAATTTATAGCCTTTTTGCATTCTAGAAATGTTTACCTAAACCAAGGTAGTTAAGTTGTTCTCCTATGTTTTCTTCTAGAAATGCTACTGTTTTGGCTCAAAGTCTATGGTTTCTGGTCAGGTGTGCTGATGCATATCTGTAATCCTAGGGCTTGGGAGCCTGAAGGGGGAGGATTATCAGTAGTTAAGGACAGTTTGACCTCTACAAGGAGTTCAAGACCAGTCTGGACTAGACAGTAATAAGACTCTGCCTCAAAAAAACTAAAAATTAAAAAAAAAGAGAATCTGTTTCTGGTTTTACACTTAGGCCTAGGATTCATTTTGAATGATGCTTTACTTATGGTCTGAATTATAGGTCGAGGTTCATTGTTTTGCATATAGCAATCCAATGGTCCCAGCACCATGTAGACTGCCCACCGAATTCCCAAGCACTCTAAAGGAAACATCTGACTACACAGGCATGTCACCCACTTCTAGACTTTCCACCCAACTATATTCATCTATACACCTATCTTTTGCCAACACCACCCTGTCTAGATAGCTCACATGCTGTCTAGGTACCTCCTACACAGTTTCATCACCTCTCCAGGGCCCGCTGGCCTTCATAGCATCTGGAGTATGTGCACACCCAAGGTGCTGCCCTCATAGAGTGCGCTGTACACTTCTGCTATATAGGGCCCTGCAAGGGCTACTGTCCACTTCTGCTCCACCACTACCTCTCCTCTGAACAGTAATGACACAACCAAGTCCTGCAATGCAATACTGCAATGCACTCTCAGATTCACCCACCTCCTGTCTGGAATTTGGCCTGAGAGGCATGCATGTACACATACACGCTACTGAACAGATGCTGTCCTCCAACACCAAGTGTGTGGGAACAGCTGTCCTGATGAGCTACTTCTTCCCTCCATGCTGCTCTTGCTGAGGGTACACAGTCACCTCCCCATAGGACCAAGCCATGGCACAGCGTGCTCTGGGGACAAGGACCACTCACACTCAAGGCTCCAGGGGCCACAGGCGATGCCAGACGCTTGTTAATGGACTGGAAGGTGGCAGCAGGGACACCTGCAATGGTGTTCACGATCACATTGCCACTCACGGTGCCTGCAGAGGAAGACACTTGCAGGTAAGAGGATGAGAACAGCTTTCTCCCATCATTCGTTTTAGATCTGGCAATACTGAGATTGAACTGAGGACCTTCATACTAGGCTACACCTTCCTATCTTTTTATTTTTTGAGGGTTCACTAAATGACCAGGTTGCCGTTTGTCTTATAAGCCTCCTGCCTCAGCCTCCCAGAGTGCTAGGTTGAGAGGTGTGCTTCTCCATACCTGGCTCCCATTTTAGCACTTTTGAACCCTCCTTACCTGTCGGAATACTTGTGCCAGTCACTGAGGTTTTAATGGTTCCGGCCTGTGTAAAAAGGAAAATTCTGAGTTTTATACCAAGCCCTGCTCTGTGTGAAACCTTCAATGGCTCCCATTTGATCCACAATAAGATCCAAATCCCAACCCCATATACAGTCATCCAGGCCATCCTGGATTAGTCCCCCGTTCCACCCCATGTGTGCTGTCCTTTGTCACTCGGCCCAGCATGCCAAACCTTTCCTGCATGACAGCCATGCTCAGCTCACGGCCAACTTCCTGCTACTCAGGCCCCAGCTCACAGCCACCCCGCAGAACATCCCCACCCAGCACAGATGCTGCCCTGCCTGCCACCTTTCCGGCAGCACAAGACAACCATCACTGCCCCTCCTGCTCCCCCCACCAGGCAGGCTCCAGTGAGAGGACATGGCCCATATCACTCGTGATGCTCCCTGGACCAAGGATATGCTCAGTAAATGTTTCTTTTTTTTTTTTTTTTGGACCGAGCACACCGGTGCACTCTACTACTGACTAAGCTACATTCTAGCCTGTCTTTTTCAAATTTTTTATTTCTGAGACAGGATCTCACTAAGTTACCAAGGCAGGACTAAGACTTGCAATCTTCTTGCTTCAGCTTCCCAAGTGGTGGGATTAAAAGGTGTGTACCACCATACCTGGCTTAAGTGTATCATTTGAATGGATAAAAATTCTCAACTACACATAAACTTCCACTACAACCAGATACAACTTAAATTGATGAAGAAAATGGTTCTACATAAAGTATTTTCACTCCTGGCTCACAGTCTAAAGCAAGTATTTCCCAAATTCAGCACAGAACTCCACTGTCTAAAGGCCCACAGCCCGCCTTTCACTTCTTCACACTCTGCACTTGGTTACTTTCACAGCAGGCATTTAGGACAGGCAAGGGGCAGGTGCCTGTGTATATGTTCATAGGAGGGGTGGCAGGACAGAGAAAGCAGCTTTTTTGTGCCCTGTGTGCACAGTGTCCCAGGCCCCGCCCTTGGAGAGCCATCTCACCCACCACCCTCATGTAGGTCAGCCCTGCAGGACTCAGCCCACGCCTACAGACCTCAGGGACACAGGCTCTCACCAGTACTGCAGTGCTGCCCACTGTTGTGATCGCAGGCTGCCCTTTTGGTGGGGCCTGCACAGGCTGTGGCTGGGCCTGGGCCTGTGGCTGGGGCGGGACGGCTGGCTGTCCTGTTGGTGGCTGGCTGCCAGTGGCCTGTGCCTGAGGCAATGGCGGTGGCTGCTGAGGTGGTGGTGGGGGCTGCTGCTGCTGCTGCTGCTGGGGGGGTGGCTGTGCCACAGCTGGCTGCTGCGCCTTCTGCTGGTCAGCCAGAGCCTGGAAGGTCAGAAGAGAAGCTGCTGGAGGGGACTCAGCTGAATGACAGTGCCTCACTGCCGCCACATACCCCCAAGAGGGCCACATAAAGGGGCCATACCTTTTTCTCTTTTGCAATTCGTTCTGCACGGAGAGACGCAACCTGGATGGGAGGCAGCGGTTTGTCATAGTTGATTCCACTGAAACACAAGTGCAAAAGTCAAATGTCAATCACAGCCTTACCTGTGGTTTCACTGACCTGTGGTCAACCAAGGTTCAGAAATAATAAGTGGAAAATTTCAGAAATAAAGTTAATAATGACCAAAACAGAAAAAAAGACTACATACTGCTGAACAGTGAGGAAACCTTGCACCATCCCAGTCCTTCCCACCAGAACACAATCTACTCTTCTGTCCCACATGTCCACATCACACAGCAAGTTTCTTGGTCACCACACTGACTGTCACAGTACCAGAGTGACTGTATTCAAGTCACCCTTATTTTACAGAACTGTCTCAAATCACTGGTGACAGAGGCCAAAGAGAAGTCATGGAACCCTCCCAGGTGGCAAAAGGTTCAGTACCATCTGCAGTGTCACACATAAAACCCTGTCCTCACTCCCCAGAGAGCTTCACAGATACACTCTGTACTCACCCGAGTCCTCAGTCCCCAGTAAGCCCCAGTTCCCGTGACTCCTAGACACACACCCAACAGCCCTACAGATGAGCCTCCTCCATGCAGCACAGGAAGGAGTAACCACCCCAATACCTATGTGCAGCCATCTGTGGCCCTGCTCTTCTCCCTATGGCTGTAGCCTCAGGGCCCTGTAGCACGGCATGCCCCTGCCCACACAGAAAGTCTGCTGGCTGCAGCCTCCTGCCCTTAGTTTCTCCTTCGAGCCCAGCTCATTCTTCCTCCTGTGAGAAAGTACGCGACCATCTTCTGTTACTTCTTTGAGGCCCTCCTGTTGCCATCTTACAGCACATCAGCAGTGGAGAGAATAGCACCTGGCTCATCCCCAGCTGCTGTGCTGATCCACAGCCATAGCCTCTCAACAGCCACCAGCTAAACAAACTCACCCTCTGCCTAAGTGATAGGAGCCAAGCCTACCTGGCTGAGCTGCCCACCAACAGAATCCCTGCAGGTGCAGGCCTTGCACACAATTGGAGAGATTTACATGGTACATCTAAGGGTGAAACACAGAACCAAGAGGAGCAGAGCAGGAGCAGAGCAGGACAAGTCTGCCATCCTCCACACAGGCAGGGCACCTGAACCAGAGCCAGGGTACAGCCACCCAGGCAAGGCCTGGGGAGCCACTTTGTACTCTCAGCAGATGTGCTGTGGGCTGATTTCCTGCAGTGAGGACCCTGCCCAGCAGCTGTGTGCAGAGGAGATGTGGAGAGCCCAGGAAGGAAGCAGAGGAAGGACAGTAAGCGGCCTAACCTGCATGAGAGCAGTGATAGTGCCTGAGCTGGCAGCAGCCATTGCATCTGAACAGATCTCCTTTCAACACGACTCTAAATAGCTGTGTGCACAGAATGCCTAAATACTCAAGACTCCATAACTCAGTTTATGTTACATCTTTCCACCTTCATAGCTCACCATGTACTCACTGATGCATCTTTTTTCCTAAACTTCAATGGAACTTATACCCAAGGAGAGGTGGCACATGAGGAAGACTCTTCTGGGAACTGCCCAGCCCTCAAGGACAGCCATCACACCATGATCCATGTCCCCAGAGTGCTGGCAGGGGTATAAAACAAGGCTCTCCTTGCCTGTGCTTGGCAGGACTGTCCCTGTCATTCTGGTCCAAGTGCTGCATCTCCCTGAGGCCTGGACACAGTGCCTTGCTGCTGGGTTTATGTGAACCCTGAGCAAAACCCCCTCCAAACAGCAGGTGGTGTCTCCCAATGCCCAGTACCTTTCTGCCAACACAGAGGCGTGCTTGGGGTTCTTCTGAAAGGGGTTCATGCCAAGCCTGCAAGGCAGAAAATGAGACCACAGTTACTGAACAGGAGAGACAGAGCCTTGAGCCCACACCAACACCTCAGCCTTGAGATCTGCCTGTCATAAACAGCATAAAGTGAGAACCAGGACATACAGAGGTTTGATCGGGGGGCTCCTCTTGCCAGCTGTCATCTTCATCAGGTCGAAGTGGTTTGTGTACAGCTGGGTATGTGTGGCGTTCTCATCCTGGGCATAGATCTGGCTTGTGCGTAGAGGCCGGTTGTTCTTGCTCTGAAACAGCAGACAAGGGCATGTCATGGTGCTGTTGGCCTGTGCCATGACTGCTCTAAAAACAGGGCTCATGGGACTGGAGGCCTGTGGCTCCACATGGCTGAACTCAAATGTCCCTTTCCATCTCCTCTTTGACAAACAATGTGGCCTAAAAGCAGGAGCAAGGCTGGGCGGCTGGCAATGGGCCCCAATCTGCAAGAAGGCCCACCATGACACAGCTAAAGAAAGCACAGATACCTCAAGTGTGTGGGGTCACCCTGCAGGTGGCAGAGAGCAGCCATGGTACTAGTCTTTGCCTGGCAAAACCAATACCCACAAACACTAAGAGGCAGTGAGGACCCAGACACCTCCGCCTTCCCCTGGTAGGTAGTAATGGTGACAAGCACTTAGGGATGTCTGGAAGCGTGTTCTGGGGGTCCTGCAGTCCCTGCCGGTGATGGGTACCTTGGGTTGTGGTCTGTGACTGTCCCATCCATGTACATGCCAGCTGACATCATAGGCTCAATGGGTATGAGCACTGGGTGGCTTCCAAGTACCCCCAGAGGGCTCAAGTGAGGCATGGTGTGGTCCCAAGGCAGGTAAGGAGACCACACTTGTGGTCTCAAGGCACTCTAGGAGACCTCAAGGTTCAGATTCCTGTTATTATTAAATTTAGGTTCCTCCGAAACCTCACTATGCTCCTCTACCCAGGTTTGGGGACAAAGGTTTTCATCTCATTCAGCTTTTCATCTCATAGGCAGGAAGGCATGACTGCAACTCTGTGCTGCCAGGCCAGCCCAGGTGGTGAGTGCCAGTGTCCCCACATGCCCATATGGCACCTGCTGCTGGAAGTGGGGCATGCTTCCAAGAGGGTGGAGGTGTCTGTGAAAGCTAGAGTAGTGTGGTGGAGTTGCACATTGTGCTATGGAGGAGTAGCCTGGTGCCACAGCCTCATCCCAGCCAAGGTATCCATCACAACTGGCTTCCCAGCCAGAATTCAACACGGGCCTGTGCCAAGTGCGTAAGGACCTGCAGCATGCAGCATGCCCCACATTAACTGCTTGTCCAACCAATGGCTCCTCTGCAAGATGCCAAGGAAATAGGACTGACTCTCTGTAAGGCAATAACTAAGAAAAGTTCTTGTTTTTGCCTTGTAAATTTTCTTTGAAAAAAGAAACACATGTGATTCCCTTTACCACCGTCCAAGGTGTTACCACACTGCAAGGATGGGCTATGCTGCAGGGAGATCAGCTGCACAGCAGGACCCAGAAGCCTGCATCCTCCCAGGGACATCAGGGAGCAGGGCTCACCTTTCCTTCCTCTCTCGGGATGATGACATTCTCATAACGGTTCCGGCACTGCTTGGAAGAACGGTAGATTCTACTGCAGGAGTTAACAACATCACTGACGAGATCCCAATTAGGTGTGTGGGCAGGTGACACGATTGTGAGGTTCAAGGGCAGCTCAAGTAACTGCTTTACAGCCTGGAAGATGGGGTTGCACATCAAAGAAGTCAACATACTGCAAGTGCAAAGGGCTTCCCTCACCCTAAAGACCCAGACAGCAACCATAACATTGTGAACACTATGCAGACTCCTACACTGGATGCCGGCATCATTCATGTGTATAGTCTGTATCTATAAAAAACCTCATGCAGTCTCAGACTGTTTTGGAGGTAGCTGAATTGAGTGTGATTTTTTTTTTTTTTTAAACATGGTCTTGCTATGCAGCTCAAGGCCTAGTCTTAAACTCACAATAATCCTCCACCTCAGCCTCCTGAGTACTGGGATTACAGATGTGTGCTACCATGCTCAGTTTGAGTTTGTGATTGATTCAAGGTTCAGTGCTGAGATTAAGGGAGTAAGTGCTACACTTGCCCAGGGTGGGTAGTCTGCATGCAATATAAAGGACAGAAAGAGGCTTTCCTCCTGGTCCCCTTTTGGATTTTGCGATCTTCCACAGCCATGAACTACTGCCCCTCTGCCATGTGCCACCCTGCCTTGTCACCCAGTCAGCCAATCATGGACTGAAACCTCTACAAACTGTGAGCTTAATAAACCTTTCCTTCTTTAAGTTTGGGTGTTGGGTACTTTTGTCTCAGCAAGAAGAGAAAAGTAAGATAGCTCACTTGCAGCAGGGCCCAGTCCTCGCCGATAAGCCAATCAGGGCTGTCCTGTGGGGGGTCCCCAGAGGACTTGACGTAGGTGGGCAGTGGCTTGGCAAAGGGTGTCTGCTGCTTCAGCAGCAGATTCTTCTTCTGTTCCTTGCCCTCACGCCGGATCTTCAGCATGCCCGGTGTGGCCCGGTCAAACAGGGACCGAGGCGGCACAACTGCCTCACCATGTCGCTGCTTCTTCTTTCTACCTGCAGCTAAAGGACGCCAATGTCAGCAAGACAGGATAGGAAGAGCCCTGTGCCAGCCAGAAGGAGGAAGGCTTATGGGCCCAGGGGCTGGGGAAGCACCTGCCTGAGGCCAGACTGCTTTCTTGCTTTCACTACTAATGAGAAGTACAAATGTCAAGGCCTCCAGGCCAGGGACACTGGGACACAGGAACAAACCACAAGAGGTAACGGGGGTGGACTGTGGTCACTCCACCAAAACCCCCATAAAGGGAGGAAGACCACAGTGATTGGGGGCCTCCGCCAAGCAAGGCAACACACAGCACCACACCTGACAGGTCTGTCTTATGCCGTTTGCGCTCCTTCCTCACATACACAGGGGGCAGCTTGGCTTCTGGGATGGGCATGGTCTCATACATCAAACACATGACAGAGTCGATGTAGATGTCATTATCATCCTGAGGTGGGGTGGGTGGAGTCCAGAGCTGCGCAGAGAAAGCAAATCTCATGAGAGGCAGAGCTTTGGAAAAATGGTCCCTTGGGCACAGGGAAAGGCGCTCCTTACCGGCATAACCTCTGTCTGCCCGTCCGCACCCTCATAGATGTATTCCTGTAGGGAACACAGGCCAGTTTAATATTCAATGTCTGTTTTATACTGAACACCACAAATTGTTTACTTTCACACTTAAGTCTCTCAGAGAAGTCTGATCAGCTTAAAAGAGTTTCACTCTCAGCTGGCAATACAGTGCAGGAAAAAGCCAACACTTGACTGAGAATCTCTAAGTGTGGGTTCAAGAGAAAGCAGTCCCTGAGAAGATGACCTTGGGGCTCTGGAGTGAAAGTATGCAGCCGGGGTGTGAACCTACCATGCTATATGCATCCTCCCGTGTGTAGGTGAGCAACTCCACCTCTTCCTGCTCCCTCTGCAGCTGAGCTTCCCTCTCCTGCAGAGCCTGGGTGTTGCGTGACTCCCACGCTCTCACAGAGGCCCTCACAGCATCCTAGTGGGAAGACCACAGGAAACACACGTTCCAGATCAGAGATAGCAGGACCCAGCTGGCTATCCCCACCTCTATGGCCCCACTGCTCCCAACATGCAACCCACTATGTAGCACCAGACTGCTCTGAATCAAATACAAAAGCATCGAGGTGGAAGTAGCCCACAGGGCCTTCTCAGGTTTCTAGTATTTCATTTTCTGAGGTTATGTTTACTTAGCACTGAAAACTCCAAGACTATTCACATGTTAAGCTGATCCAAAGTTGACTCTTACCTCATTATTTCTCTCTCTTTCTTGCTCGATGGTCGTATGAAATAATTCCAGGTAATTCAATGCGTATTTCTCAATGGGAGTAAGCTATTTTAAAAGCATATTTTTAAAATAAAGTCAATGCAAGCTAGTAAAGTTCCTTGTAAATCTAGCCATCACTATTTGAATTTAAAAAGTCACTGTTGTCAAAGTAAACAAAAGACATTAAAGTGTCAAAATTTTAGAATATGTCCCTTTCTATCTTGTTTTTTTTGGTGCCTAGAATCAAACTCAGGATCTTGCACTTGCCAGGCAGGCGCTTGTGCCTCTGACCTATATCCCCAGCCCTTGTTTTGGTTTTTTGGGACAGGGTTTTGCACTGTAATACAGGCTGGCCTTGAACCTGAGGCCCTCCTCCTGTCTTAGCCTCCTGAGTGCTGGGATTATAGGCATGTACCACCACACCTGGTTAAAATATTGTTTTAAAGAAAAAAGAAAGCCAAACCTGCTCCATGAAATCAGCCAGTTCCTCCAGCTGCGAGGGCTCCTCATCCTGTCTGGAGTCCTCCAAATCTGAGCACAGCAGTCCAGCGCCAGGCCCAGGCACTGCTTCCTCTGCGGCCTTCTGTGCATCCTCCTCCAGGCACTCAATGCTCTTGAGGGCCTGCAGAGAGGCTGCGCTCAGACCACTGGGATGCACGCTTCATGTGGAGGCAGCACCCACATGGCCAGGATCCCCCAAAGTCCTTATGCTCACAGGAGACAAGAGGCAGGCCAAGGGCATACCAAATGGCACAGAGGACCATCTGGGCCTTCCAGGAAGCCCCTGGGACAGCTGCATGTGTCATGAGTGAAGGGTGTTCATATACCTGAAGGGGGTGGCATGGCGGGCAGAGCACACAGATACCAATAAGAGGGATGCGTGGCTTCCTGTCCCACTGGACACACACACGCCTCACTGGCCACAGCTTGACAGACACAGGCTGTGGCCCAGAGCTGAACAGAAGACACACAGCTCTGTGTCATGGGGCCACAAATAGGCTCGCTGAGAACCATGACAGACAACCACAAGCTTCAAACTATCTGAGATAATCACATCAACACTCACCTCTGAGATACAAGACCTAAGTTAAAGACAGCAAAGGCTTCTCCAGGGCAGCCAACCCACATCCACAAAGGTTGGAATTTGGTCACACCTCACACTACACATGGAAATTATTTCCAGAAAACAATCCAGCGGGTTCTACAGCAACCTCAATAAATCTTTTAAGTGACCTGCACACAGAAAACACTGACCCTGGATGACAATAAGACTAGGAATCTCTGCTCATCAATAGACACTGCTGAAAAAGATGCTATACACATATTGGGAATAGGCCTCACATCCAGAATACAGAAAGAACAGCCATTAAGAAAACAAGAACAACACCATTTTTAAAAACAGTGAAAGGATTTGACCAGGTACTTTATTCAGGAAGTACAATGGGGCTGGACTATCACCCAGCACAGAGTGAGTCTCAGACATACAAAGCCGTAGGTTCACTCGTGTCCAGCACTGCAAGGGATAGGGGGATAACCCAGAGATCCACGGGGAAGTGGCCCAAATCACCCAATAGCAAGATGCAAACTAAAGCCACCATGACAGTCCATCCTCTACCCGCTTCAAGTTAGCTCAAGTGAGGCTCCTGGACGCCCAGGCCCCATGTCCAGGTGCAGTGGCAAGAACAGCACTCAGCTCAGTCACACGTGCGCTCGCCTATCAGGACTTCCACTCTCAGGCCTTTGCCTAGCAGGGACATGGGCACATGTTCACATGTGTGAAAAGACATGTGCTTCCAACAAAGCACAGGCCCAGGCCAGCAGCCCGCACAAACAGACTGCAGTGTGTTTCACTGGAGGGGACGGCCAACCCCACCACAGAGAAGAGGGTCCCACTGACTGGCATTCAAAGAGGGCTGCTGTGGTACAATGTCACAGGGTGGTCACTCATGGAAGGGGGAAGGTTGCAGGGATCCTCTGGGGAGCTGGGCACATGCCCCTTCTTTACCCAGTGCTATGACGGCTGCCCTCACCTGTGAAAACGCATCTAGAGGACCTTCAGGGAGACACTGTTCCCCGAATTTTCACATACCAGCAAAGCCTTTCTCAAACCATTCTCTGGCACAGTCTTTCCATGAGCCAGCAGGGCAGGCTCAGGTTGTGCATCCCCAAGAATGCCCACAGCTGCAGAAGGCATTGGCCACATCTTGGGGGCAGCTGCCACTCTAGGACTGACTCCACCTTCTGATGACCCCCCCACACCTGTGCTGTGACAACCTAGCCTCCACGCGGGAGGCAGAATATCAGGTGACACCCCAGCTTGATGCCAGCCCCAACCCAAGATAGCTCCTTTCAGGATCTGGTCACCTCTATCTGTATATCAGTGGCTTCCAGCTGGTGACCAGGCCTGTGCTAGACCTGCTCTCCCTGGGACACTGGTGCTCCTCAACACTGGGTCTTCTATGTAGCCACAGCCCTTCTGCCTTGGCTTCCATTCTGTCCTCACTTGTGCAAGGTGGGATCCCCATCACTCCCTGTGCCCACCCTGCAGACTCCCAGCGAGGCAGTCACCAAGGACCTTTGGGAAGAATGTCAATGTGGAAGTCCTAGGCCACTCCGAAACCACAGGGCCAACAGAGGCCTCTCCAGGCTATGCTGTGTTAGCAGGCTCACACCGTCCTACACTTTCCTCTGAGGTTGCATGAAACATGGAACAACTACGTGGTTCCCTCTGGAAAGGAACCTGTTCTCCCTTGCATCTTCTTGTTCTAATGATAATTTCTTTTCAACCTCATGTGTCCGTTACCTATTGAACACAATAAGGAAGGCCTAGACAGAACAATCTGTAAGATACTTCCAGACACAGGATATAAAAACCAACATTAAAAAAAAAAAATCAATAGCTTTTCTAGCTCAGTGTGGCAGCACACACCTATAATCCTAGCACTCAGGAAGCTGCAGCAAGAGGACTGTCATGAGTCTCAGGCCAGCCTGGGCTACATAGTGAGTTTGAGACCAGCCTGAACTATTCCACAAACCTCTGATTAAAAAAACAAAACAAAAAAAACTGTTCTACACAACAATAACGAGCTAGCTGAGGGGGAAAAAAAAAAACAGGAAAAAACTCCATTCACAAATTTAAAAAAAACAAAACTACCCAGTCATCAAAAGAGTAAAAGAACCTGAACACTGAAGAAAATGAACAAGACATTACAAAAAAAAACTATTCAAAATAGATCAAAGACCTAGATATAGGCTCAGAAGCTGGAACTGCTGAAAGCAAACACAGGGAGGCACTTAAAGCTACAGGCACAGGCAAAGCCTGTGGAAACAGGACAAACATCATCACAGTAGAAAGTCTCAACACAGAAAGTGCTATGGTTTGTATCTGGATGTCCCCCTAAAGCCTCATGCAGTCATGGGGTGGGGGGGTTCTAGAGTTTCTGAGTGACTCTTGGTCCAGTGCTGGGATTACAAGTGTGAGTGCTATATCCACCTGCCTTGGGGCGGGCAGCCTGCAGACAATACAAGGGAGGGAAAGAGGTTGCTTGCTTGCTGTTCTTCCTTTTTGCTCTTGTTGCTTTTGCTGTCTTCTGCCACCATGAACTGTTTCCCTCTGCCAAGTGCCAGCCAAGTATGGACTGAAAATTCTACAAGCTGTGAACTAAATATTTCCTTCCTTAATTCTGGGTGTCAGGTATTTTGCCTCATCAATGAGAGAAAAATAATACAGCAAGGGAAAACAACAGAAAGAAAAAGCCTACAGAGCTCAGTGTGGTGGTATACATCTGTAATAATCCCAGCACTCAGGAAGCTGAGGTAGGATGACTGCTTTAGGTTCAAGGCCAGCCTGGGCTCCATAGTGAGTTCAAGGTCAGCCTGACTATAGAATGAGACCAATTCAAAAATAAAAGACTGTCGAGAGAGGGGCAGGCAGCTGGAGGTCGGGGGGGCAGCCCTGAAGTAGAGGCTGTGGTGGTAGGAAGACACTTGGCTGTGGTCACTGTGGTGCTGACAAGAAGCTACTAAAATCCCTGTAGAAACAAAGTAAAATATATAAGAACATAATGGATGGCAAGGAGAAAACCTATGATGGCTGTGAAGGCCCTGATACTCTCTGTCAAACTGATGTCTTCTGATGGTCATGAATTTACTGTAAGAAAAGAATGGCACTAACATCAGGAACAGTAACAGTCATGTTAGTGGCCCAGATCAGTTTGCTAAAAATGAAATCAGTGAGGTCAATTTCAGAGCGATCCCCTCACACGTGCTTTCAAAAGTCTGCATGTACTTCACCTACAGGGTTCACCACACTAACAGCTCCACCGAGATTCCCATCATACCCGAGATAGCACTGGAACTGCTGATAGCTGCAAACTTCCTAGACTGTTATATAAACTATAATAAACTGTTTATTTTTCAGGATTTAATACTTGTAGTTCAGTTAGTAATTTTTTTATATATAGCATGTTGCCTGTATGTAATTGAAAAAGTTAGTTGCAAAGCAGATTATCTTCTGTTTTTTACATAGCAGAGTTGCCATTTGTATGCTACATCAGCAAATTAAGGACATTTTCACAAACAGAAATGGACAGGCCAATTCATAGGTGGTTTTGCATTATCTTTTGGATGTAACTTTTAAAATTACAATAATGATATAGCAAATGCTAAGATATAAGCATAAATGGGTATGTTCTACAGGTAAATAATGGGACTATATATTTTTATGGTTTTGTGTTTTAAAAAAAACACATTCTGATCTGATAGCTACTGGTAAGTATTAATAGTTATGCAAATAACATGATAGACATTTGTAACTTAAAACATTTTATATAACTCTCAAAGAATGAATTTTTCTTCAATGTGTTTGTTAATAGACTGCAGTACTGTTTAAGTGTACTGCTTATTGGTACAATTTAAGAATTTAATTTAAAAGCAATTTTGGAAGGTGACTAGTTACAACTTTTGGGGCTGTAACTGTTGGAACTGTAGCCAGATGGTCAGCAAGTAGACTGTATGACTTACCAATTCTGTGTACTGTGCACCTGGGGCAATCCAAAGTTCTGCATTCTCATGTTACTATAAAGTTCCCTTTCTAATTTCCATTTGTCCCTCAGGGCACCTTTGGAATATACTTCCTGTTTAAATGTGTATTAAAACAATCACTATGAGCTTTATCTAATCTTAAAAGCAAGCAATTCTAGTCTTCCTCCACCCAACTGAAATGTTATAAAATAGAAAAATGTACAGATGCAATGAAAATTTTATGATATACTTAGATATAGTACATGAATTACCTTCTAATAATTAAAGTAAGACCCCTCCCCCAAAAAAGACAGCCCACAAAATGGGAGAAAATCTCCCAGCTACTTCTCCACAGAAGGTGAATATTTAGAATAAAGAATTCAAACAACCAAAACAATCAAATAGCCCAATCAATCAACTTGCAATGAATAAAACAGGTACTTTTCAAAAGAAGTACAAATGGCCAATAATATGAAAAAGTATTCACCATCTTTAGACCTTAAGGAAATGCAAACCAAAACTATACCACTACTCCATCTCATTGCAGTCAGAACGCCTGTCACCAAGACCCACGACATCACCACTTCAACACACAGCCAACACAAAATACTGAGCTACATGTTCTGTACTGTGTATGTCTTCAAATTTTGGCTAGGTACTTCGTAAAGCCTTCAAAGGTGGTAACATACTACTAGGGCTCAGTGACATGCAGGACCAGCGGCAGCTCTAGTCAGAGCCAAGACAGTGGACTGAGGTTGAGGAGGGAACAGGAGACCCAGCACAGCTCAGAAAAGCTAATGAACACAGCAGTGACTGACAGGAGGCCACAGGTTTACGTTCTCTTTGTGCCTTTCCACAGCTAAGAATCCTAAGGGAGGGAAAGGCAGAGGGGGTGCCTCACAGGCAGGCTTGGCTGCAGCATTCAGAGAACAGGGCACAGCAAGGTCCCAGCTGAACCAGAATGAGCCTCACCTCTATGAAAGGCCTTGCAATCTTAGGTGCGATGGTTTCACTGACAGAAGGCTCCTGGGATAGTACAACGAACTCCTCTGCTTTTACCGGGAAGCCAGTATCGTCCATGGGTGAGTAGACTTCAAACAGCTCCTGGATGGTTCGCTGGACACAAGGAGGTACATTGTTCCCAGGAGCAGAGAGATGATCTCTGCCTGAGCTTGGGCCTTGGGCACATGAAAACCGTTCCTGTGCATCCAATGGCCAATAATAGCACTCATAGCACTGAGCACATGCAGAATACCTGAGTGAGGAACGCCATGGAGTAGTCATTTCCCTGGGCAGCCACTTCCCGAATCAAATCTTTAGTTCCATTTTTCAACAACTTCTCCTCAATGGAATTGCCACTCACAAGCCTACAAAACACATACACACACACCCCACAATGACAATCAAGTCACCTTGAAGTGCAGGTTATGTGCAGTGCTCCATGTGCCACACCCCACTCAACCACCTCTACCCCTAGGCTCCAGCACCCACGTGGGTGCACCCCCTGCTGGTCCCCTTTTTTCCTCCTGCCAGTCTCAACTGGATGAGACCTACTTGCCTCTGCTAGGCTCACCACACCTCTGACCCCGAAAACCAGCACCATTAGCTTGCCTGTCTATGCTGCCTGCGACATCTCGCTCTTGCCTGAGGATGGATAATGTCATCTTTTGGTCCCCTAAAAACTGCCAGGGCATAGTTGGTACCAATGTAAGACAGAACTGGCTGTGCCGCCAGCTAATGGACAAACGTACTGAGAAAATCCTTGCGTGGAACACAAGTGGGCACTTCACAGTCTACAACCTTCCCATGAGGCTTGCCTGCTTACAAAATGCTAAACACTAGAGACCCAAGTCATGCACTTTAATAGGAATATCATGTGTATGAAAAGAATAGCGTTTCCCCTGAAATTTCCAAAAATCAAGAACAATAAACAGGCAATAAACAGTATTAGACCAGAGGACAGAAAGTCATCTGCATTCTGATTACTGAGATTAACAGCAAAGCCTGACCTATTTGAGCCACTGGTTTGTACACACATCCAGCTCGGCAATGGAGTGTGCCCAGTAGGCTGCCTTTTTGCTGGCCATGTGCTCATCACAGCCTGCTTCTTCTGCCCCTTCCCTAGCCAGTGGCCGATATAAAGGCTGGCAACCTCATACATGCTACCAGTGTGCCATGTCTGCCTCACTACATGCAGATCCCCATTCTGTATTCCTCATCAGGCAGCATGCCAGAGAACTGTGCCCCAAATGAACTCGCCTTCCTGCTGCAGCTCACCCTGGTGGTGCAGCTGAGCCCACAATAGAGTCCTGCTGTCACATGGACAGAGCTGCAGCGGATATCCCAACACCACAGGACAGATGTCCCAGCATGCTCAGGATGCAGCAAAGGATGCAGCACTTTAATTTCAATAAGCCTTTGCCCCACTGCTCTCAGCAGGGCTAAGAGAATCCCCAACCGGTAGGTCCACAGAAGCTCCCCTTCCCAGGCTCCAGCGACAGGCACAACTCCCTTCTATGTACTGCCTGATAGCATAGAGGTCACTTTCCTTTATATACTAAACCTGCACTTCTTCCTACCCACCAGAGAGCAGATGACTACACACTTAGGTTTCCTAAAAATTAGTGCACTTGTTTGTTTGTTTTGAGACAGAGTCTTGCCATGTAATTCAGGCTGGATTTGAACTATGTAGCCCAGGATAGCCTCAAACTCAAAGTGATCCTCCTGCCCCAGACTCAAAAATGCTGGGATTATAAGAGTGCACCACCACACTTGGCACAAGAGTATCTTTTACCTTTCTTCTTAAATTAACAGAATGATTTGATTTTTGACTTGTGAGACTTGTCAACAATTTTCCCATCTATTATTTATATATTTATTTCACTTAATAGTATCTCTTTGCAATACTTAAAATTTTTACCTCAAACATGTTTTTCTTACTTCAGAGATTTGGTTAAAGTGACCCTTCAGCTTAAGGCCTCAGGTATTGTTTCCTGTAAATGGTTTGCTGTAAGTCACCTGAACTGTGAGACACTCCTAACTGGCCAAGAGTGGCCCAGGCCATACTCACACTCACAGCAGGTAAGTGTGCCTCTTACACAGATGAGCACTGCACTATTACCACAAACACTTTCGGAATCTGGAGATAGACTGGGCCTTCTTCTTTCCCCAGTTAGCTATTTTTGGCAGTTATAATTTTTATGCTTGACAGTAATGCTATATAGATCTAAATTCTTCCAACAGTTACTTATATCTCATAACAGATAAAACAACCCAAATTATAAACCATCTTTTTCATGTTTAAGTACAAAGATAGCATAACTAAGTGACAATCCCAACCCAATATCAACTATAAAGAACAGATTAAATAGCAGGAATATACTTTTTCCTGAGTAAAACATAAGCCTCGTAAAAACCTCTAGAACTGAAAACTGCCGCTCTTCTGCTTTTCCATCCATATCGGCGTGGCTTTTTGTGTTTGCAAAGCTGCCGCCAAGCAGCATCACCTGTATATGTGGATGTCCTTGCACCTCCCAATCCGATCACACCATTCCTGGGCCTTGGCATCCATCACTGGGTTTAGGTCATTGTCATAAAACACCACGGTGTCTGCCTCTACCAGGTTTATGCCTGTGGCACGGCTGTGGGTGGAGAGAAGGGCACAGAAAATTCGCCTGTCCCTGTTGAAACTCCTCATCAGCTCCTGAGACCAAACACAAAGGCTTGTGTTAGTATGTCCAGAAAACGTGGAGACCACAGACTAACACAATACCAAAGCCCTGGAATCTTCCTCTGGCTCTGCATGTGTTCTTCTCTGTTCCCTCTCTGCCTCCAACACCCATGTGCACTGTGCAAGCAGCACCAGGCAAGTGCTCTGGTTCATGCTTCCTGTCAGCACAGTCTGTAGGCCCCACAAGAAAGCAGAGTCTTGCTGGGGAGGGAGATGTGCTTTCTCATATCTCCTCAGGCAATGCCAAGACGCTTTACAAGCAAAAGCCCCTGGAGTAAGACTGAGGATGTGAAACATAGCACCACGAAGAGCAGCCCCCACTGTCAACTGGTACCGAGACCTGCAACGACAGAGTGGTCCTGTTCTTCTGTAACTTCTTTCTATGCCAACAGAGAACAGAAGTATTTGACTGACCCTTCTTCTTCAAAAAACTCTCCATACGGTATACTTTGCTACGCTACTACCAAGAAACTGGTTCACTAACATACTGGCATGCTTCATGTGGACCCCTGTGACTTCCAGGGAACAGAGGAGGCAACATACGCTCTACCCCCACCCTGCTCTGCACTCAGGGTTTGCACTTGTGGTGTCCCAAGGCAGCCAAGACCTGCAGCCACAGACATTGGTCATTTAATCCTTCTACTGAGTATTGCCCTGCTTGCACGCCATCAGGAACAGTTCTACAGTGAACACCACAGGTGTAAATTGTGGAGTCCTGAGGCCCAGTCTGGAGCACAGGCCAGCTCTGAGGTAAGCCACCCACACTGTCACAAGGCCACCTAGAGGGCCTGGCTGATGTTTGTCTCTACCAGCACCCTTAGCAGGATCTAAAACACCCTTGGCAAATTTGATAAGTAAAAAGTAGGTACATCATTTGAACATACATTTCTTTACTTATCACCATTTTTTTTGCATTTCTTTAGTCATAAGTCAGTCTAACTGCCCTCACATGTTTTTTCTCTGTAGCCACCTTCCAAATTATGCCAATCCTATACTCTGGTTTCTCTTCAGATCGTATAAATCTTTCACCTTTTACAAATTATGCCAATCCTGTCCTCTAATGACTGAAGGTCCTAAGACACCTAGCTAACGAGAAAGCTCATATATACACACGGAGGAAGAAGAGACCTGCTATGGCTCACATTGTTGGAAAGCTTTTTTCCTTGGAAGGGGAAGGGTATCACTGCATCAACACAGTACTTAAAGACTGGGTTAAAATCTGATGTCTCAACTGAATGTGATTGAAACCCAAATGACTTCCAGGTAATTTCTTACTTACTTGCCGTTGCTCACTGTTGGCATTTTCATCAATTCTTATATAGGTGAGATAATGAAAATTCAAGAACATTTCTAATATGTCTAACATAAGGACCATCTGGGACAAAATCAACACACGACGTCCTTCAGACTTTAGCTTCTGAAGCAGGATCGCCAGCGCTTCTAACTTTCCTAGGAAACAGAAGGGTAATGAGTATCTCTTCATCTAAGCAAGTGTGGCCCACCCCCGACGAGGCTGCCAACAGGACGGGGCCATACCTGAGTCAAACTGCACCAGCCTCAGTTCAGGGAACTGCAACAAGCGCAGTGTGGTCAGCTGCTGCAGTTGCCGCAGATAGGGGGCAGTGTGCTCTCTCAGGTGCTGTTGTAGGGCCTGCAGTGTATGGCGGTACCTGGCAGGCGGCCTGGCCACCCACAGAGAAGGAGGTGCAGCCACAACCGGAGGAATCACACAGGCCACCCTGAGAGACAGAAGGGTCACCACATGGTGGGCAGGTAGGCTCCGGGATGAAGGCGGAGCACTGATTACATGAGTGTCTAGAAAAGTAGCCAGGGCACCTAGTGGCCACCATAGGGTGGCATCATCTTTTATAGCACAGGGGCAGACCCTATCAGTCCTGGCCAGCAACAGCCACTCCAGGAGCACAGCTAGCCCAGGAGCATATCAGACAGCCCTGGCCTGAAGTATCAACACAGGGCACTGCTCCAACCACAGCGACAGCTCAGAGATGGGCTTTTAGTCTGAAACTCACATCAAGCTGGGAATGTTGGGACAGGGGCGTGTTATCTCTTGGAAAGACATCCTAGAAATGCCACAGTCACCACTGGTGGTGAATAACACAGGATAAGGGGATCCTCCAGGACAGGCAGAACAATGATGTTATAGCCAACCTGACATATCCAGGGGTGCCTCTGCCAGAAAAGCCTTTCCTACAGATGTCAGCTGAAGCTAGGTTTTTGATGACTTGCTCCTAACTATTTAAAATGAAAAAAATCATCTCTGCTCTCTAAGGATAAGGAACATTTGAACGGGAAGCCCATGAGAGCATGAAAACTGATGACCTAATGCACACAGACCAGAAACCACAGCTGCTTTTCGGCCTGGGAGGCCCTGTAGGGCTCTTCTTCTCTCTCCAGCCAGTCAGTCCTGACCTATACAGTGCAGAACAGGCAGACCCTGATAGCTGACCATACTTAGGGCAGCAGAGCCTCCCTTTGGACGAGAGGTTAGCAGGAGAAATGTGGTAAGCCCAAGAAGGGAAGAAACTGTTCTGAGGCTAGCAAGAAAATAGAAAAAGCACGCAGGAATGGCAGGCAGGTTGCCCTCTACACAGAAGCTAGCCAAAGCCTATGGGAGCACAGCCCATGGGGGCTTTTTCTCAGCCTCCTCTGAGTGGAACCCCAGCAATACATGATCCCATGTTATGTTTGTCTTCATGAAACATGTTTCTGAAAGGGTAGGATGAAGAAGACGGTCTGCAGCACGGGATAGCCATCATCTACCCAGACACCCCAGGCAAGGGTGATGACACATACACAACCTGACTAACATACCTGTCAAGAACATTCTGGAGGGATTCCTGGCGCTGATTCAGGGTCAAAATCAGACCTCCCTTACTTTTTGAAGGTGACGAGTAAGAGCTCAATGGCCCAGTGCCCTTCCCGAGGCTGCCATCGAGACACAGGTGCCACGGTATCCTCCCTTTGCTGGGCAGGGAACACACCCCCAGCAAGTCTCTGCCATACACTGGAGCCCGGGAACAGCGCCGTTCATTGACAAAGTGAATCTGATCCAGCCGCTCTTTCAAAAGTCTGGTCTTTTCCTCCTTTACCAAAAATGGTAAAATGATGAAAACGGTTACTTAAGAAGCACAGCACATTACCTCCTCATCAAACCGGCATCCCTGCGTGCAGCATCCACACTCACAGCCCAAGTTTCCTGTTCTATGGGAAGAGCAGGCCACAGGGCAGCAGAAAAGGTTGGGTGCTCTTCCCTGGAGACATAAGCAAGCACTTCTGATGCGCACAAAGCCTTGTAAAAAAAACCACTGGGAAAAAGTCTCTAATCACACAGCCCGGCTTTTTTCCCTCTCCAGCTTAATGTTTTCATTAGAAATATGTGTTTTTAAAATCAAACTTCTGGGCTGGGGATATAGCCCAGCGGCACAAGTGCCTGCCTAGCAGGCACAAGGTCCTGAGTTCAATTCTTGGTATCAAAAAATAAAAAATAAATAAATAAAATCAAGATTCTGAGCCAAGCGTGGTGGCATACACCTATAATCTCAGCACTCTGTAAGGCTAAGGCAGGAGAATGATGAGACCCACCCTAGTCTGGGCAATTTAATGAGACCCTGTCTCAAAATAGTATCTTAAAGAAAGCTAGGCATGTATCTCAGGACAAAATACGTATCAAGATTCTGTACTCCAAAGAGGATGTGCATTTCTGTGGTTCGTAACAGAATGAGGACTCAGGAGCCATCAGGCCAGGTGGTACATACAATGTAGCTTCTACAAGCCAACTGCCTAGGTGCCCCCACTAGCAATCCAATAGCAAGTTCCCAAGCCCAGTCCCTTACCTGGGTTGGCCCTCCAGGGGAGGCTGGCTTCGAGGCCAGCCCAGACTCTCCAACAGCCATGGTGTTAACTGCTAGTCTCCCTGGAACACCAACTACAAATGCAAAAACAGAGCTGGGAAGGAAAGCTAGAGTGCACAGGGTCTGGGTGCAAAGGAGGGTCACAAGAAAAGGGTGTGGTAGCCAGGCAGTTGGCTCCTAGTTCCCTAGAAGACAAGTGGCCACCTGGAGTAGAGAACCTGGCATAGAGAGGCTGTCGCCGTAAGGGTGCAGGACTGCACTAGGCAACATTGCAGGGAAAAAGTGCATGCCTTGCCCACCTGTCCCCAGTACCCAGAAGAGGGCTGCAAGGTGAAGCTAGTGCTGGGGCTCTGGGCAGGGAGGTATACCAGCCATTAGGCTGCTTGTTACCATAACACATCCAACTCACCCACCACCTGTTCCTGGACAGAGCTCATTTGGCAGAGCTGAGCCTGCTGAGAAGCCAGCAGCAGGCAGAGCCAGGAGCTGGGAAGCCAGCAGCTCTGAGGCACTGGCCAGCTACAGAAGCAGCAGAGCCCTACACATGAATTAACACTCATTCCCACCCAGCCAGGTCCAACATGAGATCCCATGTCAAAAATAAACTGTAGGTAAAATTAATGTAATTTCTCAGGTAGGAAGCTCTAGGCACGCTTGCTGCTCGGTGTATCTGTGATACAACAGCAAGCACACTGCTTCATTCCCAAAGTTGCTCTACAGACCAAGACCAAAACAAAAAGCCAAGACAAGTGGGGTCAACGTTGGTCTCTGAGAGCAAAAGAGAAAGACAGCAAATCAAGCTGGCACAAGCCCCTGTGGCCACCAGGGTGATATCCCATGTCACAGTGACAATGTCACAGTGAAGTCCTATGGCTGAAGGCACAGGTGCCGACCACTCAGAGGACAGATGGCCAGGAAGAAGCTCCCTGCAGAGCCCCCGCCACTCCCCCAACACTCTACCTTGTGCAGTCAAGGGTGCAGGGCTGGGGCCGCTGGCTGGAGGCTTGCCTCCCAGGGTACCATGCACAGCACCTGCCTGTGACACAGTCTGCATCACCACAGGGCCAGGCGCACGCAGGTAGGGCTGCCCAGGGGCAGATACGATCTGGAGAACGCTGCCTGCAAACAGACAACCCAGGGGGTATCAGTCCCAGGCACATGTGTCACAGCCACATAACACTGGCACTTCCAAATAGCTCAACAACAAGCCAGAGGGAAAATGGGAGACTGAGTCCCCCGACACCCATCAGTGCAAAGCTCAGTTGCTTGAGTAGTCTGGGGAGAGGTGGTCTCCAGGAAGGCACAGCTGATGACAGCCTACTCTGCTCATGTCAAATGGCTACCACCCCTTGCAGCAGTGCACTGACTAGGGGATGCCACCACTGCCTAGCACTGTGTGGGTCACAGAGAAGTCGTCTAACCCCCCAATCCTCTATAGACACCTGAAATCTTGGCCAAAGCAAGACAGACTATTGCTCTCAGCCAAAGGTCTGGGAAATTTTGGTCTGGAAATTACAATCTCTAGCTAGGCCTGGTGGTGGCAGCGACAGTTCCAGCTACTCAGGAGGCTGAGGCAGGAGGATCACTTGAACCCACAAGGTCAAGGCCCAACATGAGATCCCATCTCAAAAAGAAACTTTAGGTAAAATTTATGTAATTTCTCAGACATAAATCAACAGTCCTTTGGGAGTTTTTTGACACTTCATCTACCACTAACAATGTTACAGCTTGTGTCTAGCTGCCCTCCCAAAGCCTCATGCACTCATAGGTGGGCTTTTCAGCACTGGGTGGACCTAAGATGTGTGATGCTGGGACTAAGGGTGTGTGGTACTAAATCAGTCCATGGATTGGAATTAGCATAGCTCTGGGTACAGATAATGGAAGGTCCCACCCTGGGTGTTAGCAGCACCAGCCAAAAGGCTTGTGGCCCGCATGGGATAAAGGGAAAGGCAAGCTTATTGCTGCTGCGGCTGCTGCTAGCTGCCTCCTGCCTGCCCTCTCATGGATTGTTTTTCCTCTGCCATGCTGCCTTGCCTTGGAGCTGGCTCACTATGAACTGAAACCTCTACAAACTGTGACCCAAAATAAACCTTTCCCACTTTAACCTGTGTCCAATATTTTGTCCCAGCAATGAGAAAAGTAAGACAAATGTTACAAAACAGCAAATATTTCTATACTGATCTATAAAACATGAAATCTTTCAGAGGCTACTGATACAAATGATTATCATTTACTTAGTGCCTGTCAAGCAGGTGGAATGCCATCTTGCTGGTCCCCAATAGCTCCTAGGAAGTGGATCTTGGTGCTGCAGCCAGGTGGATAGCCTGGAGCTGAGAGGCCTAAGTCCTCCCCACGTTATCCCACCACCTACACCTCTGCTCGCAGTCAGCACTAATGCCACCACTGTCCCTACCTTGCAGCTGCAGGGGCTGGCCTGCTGTGAGCTGCCGCAGCTGGCTATGTGACAAAGTGAACTTGTTCCCCTGGAACTGGAGAGTCACAGGCGTCTCTGGCTGGGCAACCCGGCTCTGTGGCCCTGCAATGGACGCCAGCTGTGCTATCTTCACCACCTCTCCACCTGAGAAGACGCAGAAGGAAAGGTGAAGGAACTCCAATTTGGGAAAAGCCTGGTGCTGTTACACAACCACTGTGGTAAACAATGACTGTCCACAGTAAACTGAGTGACCTAAAAACATTTATCTGGTGTTACTTTCTACCATGTAAAGAAAGTAAAAGAAACTATTAAAAATCACACAGGAAATAAAACTACATTTAAATGGTTATAGTCTACTTAATCCTAACTGGTAGGAATTTTGGACATCAGATGTTAATACAATTAACCAAATTATTAAGAAATATTTTACTGCCCTCCCAAAAAAACAACAAACATCAAAAACAGTAGAAATCTGCCCAGTGTGCTGCTAATGCACACCTAGTAATCCACACATGCAGAAGTCTGAGACAGGAGGGTAGAGGCCAGCCTGCAGTCTGGGCTACACAGCATCTCAAAACAAAAACAATAAAAATCTCAAATATCTGTTTGTCATAAACTTCGAAACTAGTACCAACTTCTTCAGAGAATTTACAGGAATTAAAAAAGTACGTGTCCAGTTTAGTTCACAGAGGCAACTAAGATTGTATCACTAGATACAAAAGCTTTCTGATGAATAATTTTGATTACATCATAACTTTTTCAAAGTCTAGGAATGTTTTAAAATAAATAAATTATACATAAACTGTAGGACACAAAATTTCATATTAATTCAAATTAGATCATAGGATTCAACTTCTAAGATTTACTGTGAAAAATGTGAAACTTAACATTGCTTAAACTTTAAAAAAATATATATATATAACCCAGTGTCATAAGTACCCGACTCAAAACAGCCCGTAACTAAACAGCAGCTGAGATGTCTCCACCCAACAATTAATGGGCCAGTTTAAATGCTCCACTTGAGAAGGTCCATGCTGGAATGATTAGTGACACCATAAAGAGAACAGTTAGTGAAGACTGAAAAAGTATCTGAAGATGTTTTGCCCACAGAAAAGCTGTGAGCAAGGCAGGAAAACGAAAATGAGACAGAGTTTTGGACAGAAATATAAATCTCGCTAGTCCTCCTCAGCCTGACATGAGGATCAGGTGATGTGAGAAGTGCTTGCATCACGCGTTCCCCTCCATACACGACAGACTGCACCTAGGGCCTGTGTCGTGCCATGCACAGGCTTCCCCTTGGGCAGCTGCCTAGGATGCCACTCCTTACTTGGGCAATAGCAGAGGGGCTTACACTGGGGTCTCCCAGAACTTGGCACCTCCCCTGTACTTTTCCCTTTCCAGCTCTCTGGGAATGCCTCAAGGATTTTGTTATACAACAAATCAGCTACCTGAGGCAACATCTGAGAAATGCTCTAACCCACAGCATTTCACATGAGGGTAAAGTCCACAGCAAAAAGAATACATGTCCATATTTATGCTATTACACTAGCTTCAGTAAAAAAAGCTCTATGCTGGCAAATAATGTGTAATGCAGGTATCTCAGACCCCAAGTTACTTCCAAATGTCTCTACTGAGCAAGCATTAGCTCCAGTTCAACCTGGTGATAAGAGAGACCACAGGCGCAAAGAGTGTCTAGAGACCTGATGCCTACTCACGGGCCTCAGGGTAAGAGACAGAACCCAGCTAACACCCACCCACACAGCAGCAGAGTGCAGCTGCGGGAGGGGAAGGGAGGAAAGAGAAGAGGAGGAAAGCAGAGCTGGCGGAGAGGAGAAAGAGCAGACAGCAGGGCCCAGCACTGGCCTCTGGCGGGCACCAAGCTCCAGGCAGCACTAGGCCTGGGCAGAGGGATAGACAGAGGCAGTGGACAGCAAAGGCTCTTCAGACATCCCGAGTTCCTGACAGCGTGGGGCCGCAAGGCAGCCCTTGGACGCGAGGCCACTTACTGGGCAGGCGGGCCTGAGCCTGCGAGGTGAGCACCAGCCGCTGGGGCGGCGCGCTCTGCCCAGCTGCTAGTGAGGGCGCCTGGGGCGGGGGCGGGGGTGGGCCTGTGGCAGAGGCCTGGGCAGCGGTCTGCGCCCGCAGTCGCGCAGGGTGGGCTGGGCCTGTGGCTGTGCTGGAGGTCGAGGCGGGTTGGTGTCGAGGAGCACTGGTGGAAGCCTGAGAGGTCTGAAACGGGGCTGCTGCCGCTGTAATCAATAAGGTTGGTTTGTGCAAAGCTGTTAGAGGTTCTCATAAAATGCAACACTTCACACCAGAATTTTAAAGAATTACATAGACATTACTTCACACAGCTCTCAAATAAGAAGCCCTCATCTAAAAACCACAGAGAGGCCGCTTACATCCCTGGGGTGAGAAACAGCCCATTATCAGTGCAGCTGAACAGCACACAGGGCCTTTCTTGGAGAGGAGGGAGGGCTGGAGCAGCCCAGCCAGCTACTGTCATCGAAGTGACTTTCCAAACAGAGAAGTATAGGCGCAATCCATCCTATCATACAGACAAGTCCTGCAGTTGTGGCCTTGGCTGTTTGCTTATCTCAAGTGGACAAGACACAGGACATCTGACACAAGGACCTTTGGGAAGAGGCTAGAATGCCTCTTAGGATCTTTCCTGACATTTCACCCTATCCTCTCCAAAGTAATCATCAGTGAAGTCGGAAGGATGGTACAAACTGTAACAAGAACAAACTTTCTCAGAAGTTTCCCGAATGACTTTGACATACACAAGGAAAAATGATCTGCCGCCATCATCATCAACACTCAGCTCAACTGGGAATGAAGTTTCTTGTACAGAGGAAAAACCTAGCACAAGAAAGAGAAGGTGCCCAAGGCCTCAGGAGCTGCACCTGGAAGCCCTGCTCCACCCCCAATCTTCACACAGCACGGAGGGCGGGACGACAGGTGGCGATACCTTTCGTGTCCGGGTTTGCGGAGAATGTGGCAATAGGTGGCCGCCCTCGAACTGGGCCCTGTGGGGCAGCAGCAGTTGCATTAACGTTCGCTGTCCGGGGTGGATGTGTGCTGGGGAATGCCACGGTGCGACCCTCAGGCTTCTGGCCATACTGCACAGGCTGGAACAACCTAGACTCCCATTGGACAGGCAGGAAGACACAGAACTCACTCAAGCTGCAGAGAGCCCAGCTCCACAGCACCACCCTGGAGGTCAGTGCCTGGTCCCTAGCTCCAGAAGGACAGGCTGCAGGAGTGGGGTGGGGGTCTACACGATGCTCCAAGGAGCACCATCCCCTGTGGGAGCTACTGACAAACTGCTCACAAACATGGCACATTGACCCTGATTCTTGGTCACCCAAGGTCAAGTACATCCTGTGTGAGACAGAAAAAATACCTCTGGCACAGAATACCCACGTGACTCTAGCTGACAGGAAGAGCCAAGTGGAAGAAAGTTAACATGCTTAAACAGTGGAGAAGAGGGCGGTTCAGGACATGGCCCAATACAACAGGGCCCATGAAAGCACTACTCAAGAGCAGAGACCCTGGGTTCTCCCCTAACAGAGCACACTTTTTCTTTACCTACAAAACAGTAATGGTAGTTTCCAAAACCCACGAACAAAGCTGTGGCACAGAAGGCATCTAAAGCCTTTAGTGAAGCCCAGAAAGCACAGGCAAATGAATCCGTGTTCCCTGGACAGTGGGGTGAGGGGATTGGCCCCTTATCTCAGAAATACCTATTTACATTTTCTTTTTCACCCAAATACAGTATTTTGCTTATTTCTAATTGCTGGCTTTAGCTGTCCTGAGTCATTTATATTGTAACTTTATCATCTAATACATCTGTCCCTTCGAGCCTAGTGACCTGCAAAAATCATATTCTGTCATTTGGTGTCACAATGGCCAGCTTCCACCCTCTGCCTGCCCTCTTCAGTGGCCCACTTTCATGACTCTGACGTCTGGCCAGGGCATAACAAATACCTGGCACCAGACTGAATTCAGCCCAGAGACCATCAGGAAGGGCAGTGAGCAGCTGCACTGTGCTGCCCAGGAAAGGCTTGTAGGTGGCTATGCTCGCTAACGCCACAGCGTTTGGGCCACTGCCAAGGGCAGCCGGTGACCAACAGAAATCACCGAGAGTGTAGGGCTGAGGGGTGGCCCAACCCCACAGCCTGCAGGTGCTCCTCAGCGCAGACTACAGGCAGGACCAGCACATGCCGCATACCTACTGGCCTTCAGCTTCACTGCGGCCGGCCGGGCTGCCGGGGGTGGCGCAGCAAAGACATCTTCCATGAGTTTCCGCGTCACCTTTGTCTTAGACAGCAGCTCTGCCTCACGGCGAGTGATTTTATTTTCTAATCCAATGAGGTCAAATATAGAAAGATCAGTTTCCTAAAGGGGGAAAAACACATTTTGCATGACATGAAGTGGCACAGAAATAGAAACCCACTGTGAGGAGAGGGCCTGGCCTGAGCAGCTCTGTGGCAGCACAGACAGGCTGAGTGCTCTCCTGTTCTGGCCAAGCATGCAAGGCGCCAGAGTAGGAAAACAGGAGAAGGGAAGGGCTGGACACACCCACAGGGTAGGAAGGAGAGTGCATCAAGACATAGCACTCAGTCCAACAGCAGCCAGTCTTGCCTTGGCCAGAACAAGCATCCTACCATCCTAGCACCACCAACCACCTTGCTTCCCAGGATTGGGACAAGAGCAACCTTGTCCTCATTAGGAGGTTGAGCATCTGAAGTAGACACTGGGCAGGGTGAAGTACGGGACAGAGGTAAAGCAGCCTGCCCACAGTGGTACCATCAGCAGCAGTGTGAGACCCAGAAAGAGGCACATGGCCCATAAGTGCACCAGTGTACTCCTGAGGGCACAGGACCCATGTGCACCCCCCCTTAGCAGGAGTGCCCTCAGCAGCGCCACTCACAGCAGCCCATGAGCTGAGGAAGGGCAAGCAGACATGGGCCACTGTACAAGCAGACACCATCCAGTCTCTGAAAGGAAGGAAGGAAGTCCTGATGCTTACTACAGAAGGGGTGCACCCTGAAAATGCACTATGTAAGACCCAGACATATGAAGACAAAGGATTCCACTAGAGAGAATGTGCAGAACAGGCAACCCAGAGAGAGAACAGGACGTGGAAATGTGCAGGGCAGTATCCATAATGTGCCTGGGCAAGAGCTGCAATGGCAATAGCTTTCACACACTCACTTTCCAGAAGTCTCTCTCTAGTGCCTTCAGGATCAGCGAGGCCGACCAGTACTGCAGAGCTGCTGCCACATAAGAGGAGTCTGGGTGCCTCGGCTCAATGAGTCCAGGGTGGTTGCAGATGCGCTGCAGCCTCATCAGGATACTCAGCACATTGATGAAGTGCCCACTCTTCAAAGCCTCCTGAGTCCTGCACAGGGAGCATGGGACCCTACCTAGGTTAGCAGTGGAAGCCTGATGCCCACACAGGCCTCCTATACCCACTATTCAGTGTCCCTAGACCACAGGACACCCTGCCAAGCTCCAGGAGCTGCCAGGACAGGGAGGTTCGGACATCCCAAGGGCCACGAAGGGTGGAGGATGAGAAGAGATAGGACAGAGTGAGAGCGCCCTGCTCTGTAGCCTAGAGAAGACTCAGAAGGGTACAGAATGGTAAAAGGCATATCTAGGTGTGGTGGCACACACTTGTGATGACAGCACTTAGGGAGGCCAAGGCAGGAAGATCACAAGTTTGAGTCCTGCCTGCATAATTCAGTGACTTACCAAGACCCTGTCTCAAAAAATAAGGGTCTACACACATGCAGCTGTACAGAAGCAGCTGCATGGTGGAGGGCAGTCACTGCGAGCCTGAGAGAGGCAAGGATTCTGAGAAACCAGTCCCTTACTCCAGGCCCGGCCCTATGGACAGGAGCTCCAACACAGGCCACAGCACACATCTCCTCCTCACAGCCAGACGGGCAGCAGGCAGTACTCACCCAGGCTGCAGAATGACATCCTCATACAAAGCCTTTTGCCGGCTGGAGAGGCGACACTTCAGCACGTGCTCATATTTCTTTGTCAGCTGTTTCTCCACATCTCTCTTTGTCCTCCTCAGAATAAATGGTTGTGTCACCTGAAGAGAAAGAACAGCTGTTTCTCCCCCAAAACAAAGCGGCAACGTGCTGGCAGTCAGGTTGGTGTGCAGGTGTAGGACCAGACGTACCCTGTGCAGCCTGATGACCACCTTGTGATAGTAGTCTTGGTTCTCCTCACTGGGTGCCTTCAGTGGGAAGCTCAGGTAGGGCCGGGAGATGCCAGGGATGAGGAAATGCACCATGGTCCACAGCTCCGGAAAGGTGTTGTGCAGTGGCATATCAAGCAGAAGCAGGCGTTGCTGGCTGCAAGGAGAGCAAGCAATGCTGGGCTCCCAACACACAGTACCACACTGCTCTCCAGCCAGGCTGGGAAGGAATGAGCTCAGCTCCAGGAGCCAATGTAAGCACATACACTTTGCAGGCTCCATAGCTCTGTGGGCAGTGAGAGAAGGGCAAGTCCTGTGGCTAAAAGGCAAGCTCATGTGTGTGTGTCTACAATGACCTACTCTCCTCCTACAGAATGGGGCTGCAGTGACTACAGGCCCCTTGGCTGCATGGGAGTGACAACACTAACAGGCAGACAGACCTCTGCAGGTTGAACACTGCTTCCCAGTGCTGCTCCGCCATGCCTTTCACACGCTGCATCTCGTCGACGATGAAGCACCTCCAGCGCACTCGGGAGAAGGCAGCATAGCCCCTGAAGAAGTGCTTGTAGGACGTGACACAGACGTGGAAGCTATTGGGCTTGGTCCAGTCCTATGGCACAAAAAGGAGCCCATCACCCTCTGGCCAAGTCCTCAGCAACCACAGTCAGTTCAACAGGGCAGAGCTTTCAGTGTGAGGCTGGACTACGCTGTCCTCACAGCCAAACCTGCTACTCTGAACAACTTCTATTACTGCACAGAAAATGGTGGGGCTGTCATGCTTCTTTTCTCTTCTCTTCTGGATCAGGCACATCTGCCTGAGAGCCACACTGGCCCTGACAGCTAGTGAGGCAGCCCCTTGAGATGGCAAACTCCTAACTTGTGCTTTTCCGTAATGTTCTCATGACTCAGCTGCCCAGGTGACAGTGAAGCACTGCAGAGGGACAGCAGTACAAGCCAGGCTGCTAAGGGCGAGGCACACACTTGAGATTCTACAGTACCTTGGAAGGCACTGACAGCCACCAACAGAGGGACTATCAGAGAGGGCTGCACAGCAGGACAGCTTTCACAGTGTCCGATCTGAGCCAGGAGAAACTGTGGTCCAGACGTAAGAAACTAAGTATCTAGGCTGCAACTGACTGCACTGTCAGCTTCTTAAGAGCAAGTTAGTAATAAGAGACAAGCTATTATCTGAACATTTCCTCTCCTAGATCTGTGTGGTCCACTACAAGGTGTGGCTGTCTCTGCCTCCCTTCTCAGTGGTCAGTACCTTAGAAAGGGCCAGGGTGGATGGCACCAGCTTGGAAGTGATGCCAGGTCCTCACCCACAGACCTGCCCAGGCCTTAGCCTTGGGCTTTCAGTGCCCAAAGTTGTGAGAGAGAGCTTTGCTAGTTTATAAATTACCTCTTGTGCAGTACCCTGCACCATGGCAGCACCAACAGACCGAGATAAATAGAAAAAGAAAAAACATAACTCAAGGCACTAATGTTTTAGTAAAGAGTACTCAAAACAACGTCTAATGACAAGGCAAAATCTTACATGCAAAAAAAAAAAAACTGACGAATATATACCCACATAGGACCTAGCACTAGAAACTGCAGGGGACAAAGGAAATTTATTGGTCCAAAAACACTCCTGTGGAAATTACTGTATGGATCTGGAATTCAGCACTGGGGATGTAGCCAGATATGACAAGCTGTGGGTCCAAGGCGGAGCACACCTGGCTCTGTTCTCTACACTAGTCAGGGACTCAAAGCTGGAGTCACATGAATAAGCAAGTCTTCACGTCCAAAGCTCTTCTTCTATAAATATCAAGATGGCTTTCTGTTTCATTTCATGATTTTTAAAAAAGATACCTGTCTCTTTGCTTTGAGTTCTCTGTGGCTGCCGACATAGGAGAGGGTTTTGAGCCCAGGACACCATCGTTTCAGCTCAAGTTCCCACTTGAGTATGTTGCAACTTCTTACAACAACAAGATGAGGGCCCCAATTACCTACAAAAGAAAAAAAAAAAGAATTCTCTACCACTGAGGAAACTGCCAAGCCCAGGCACCCAGCTCCCAAACCAGAAACTGAGAAGCAGATGTCAGAAGAGCCTGCCTGCGTGGAAGGCCGGTGTTGAGGAAAGTAGGTGCTATCCCCCAGAGCCATCACCTGCCCAGCATCGGGCACTTGGTTCCATTGTCCCGCTGCAGGGGGACCCCTATAAACTCCTGAAGAGCAAGCACCACTGGAACTAGGACTTGCTTAAACCCCTAACCACAGTGACTCCAACCTGAGCTCAGGAGGACATCTGTAGCACAGCGAACACACAAGGCTGAGCCCTCAAGTCCTCTGGTAGGCAGGTGTCCTGCAGCACTGCTGAAACTGCTCCTCAGCAGCATGCTCCAGTCAGAGCACTCCCAAGCCACCCAAAGTGAGTACTGTGAAAACTCAGTAGAAACAGACACAGATTTCAACCTCCACACCATATATGAAGCTGAAATCAGCTGCAACGCAGAAAAAGCAAGTAAGCTTTAAAAACATTTTCATGCATCAATAAGCCACTCCTATTTACACAGAGCACTGCCACCAACTCCAGAAAAGGAACTAAGAATTTGAACAGAAATTTCACAAAGAAAAACATAAGAAGACAGTAAACCGTTCAAAGCACAGCCATACAAGTAAGATAACATCCCTCAAACAAGATGGGGTTCTCCACACAATAGGAAACAAAAAGCCTAAGTAGGTCTCCTTTCCATTCTTACAAAGGAAGTGTGGTTATGGACCTGTGTTTGAGCATGTCTATTAAGCTGAGAAGGAAGCAGGGCAGGACAACAGGCTGTCCCTTCAAAATGAAAAAAAGGTAGGCATGGGGCACATGTCTCTAGGAATCTGAGACAGAAAGATCAAAAGTCTGAGACCAGCCTGGGTTTCATAGCAAGTTCAAGGTCAGACTGGAATATAGCGATCCTGTTTCAAAAAAACATCAGAAATGGGGGGCAGGTGGGACACACACACACACACACACACAGACACACACACACACACAGACACACACACACACACACGAGACAGAGAATGAGAACAAGCACACACACACACACACACACACACACACACACACACACACACACACGAGACAGAGAATGAGAACAAGCATGAGCCAGGCACAGCAGCACAAAACAGCTACTGTGGAGGGTGAGGTAGGAGGATGACAAGTTCAAGGCCAACCTAGACGACTTAACAAGACACTGTCTCAAATTATAACAGAACGTGCTGTGAATGTGAGGCAGCATTCCTTGGGCTCTCTCCAAAGCTGTTGCATGCCAAGGCCTGGGAAAAGTGGCTGGCAGGGACTGCCACCAGAGAAGGCCTAAGGGTGAGAGACGTACTCATGCACTCAACAAAATAAAATCCCTAGGTTTAGAAGCACAGACTTCTTCCTACATTCACCACAGTCACCTCCATTTCCCGAGGTTTCAGTTACCAAGCATCAACCATTGTCCAAAAATACAAACCAGGAAGTTTCAGAAGCACATGGCCCTGAAGTCTAACTCACACACTGCTCTGAGCAGCTCTCCATCTAGCCCAGGGCCATCTCAGGCACCAGATCAGCTGTCACGGTGCACACTGCCTGTATGTGTGCAGCCCTTACTCATGTCATAACTGCACAAGACTGGGGATACAGCTCAGTCATGCAGAGATGCCAAAGAGGAGCTGTGAAGGCTTCTGTACGTGGAAAAGTGGACATTCTCAACTTGGGAAAAGACACGACCTACCAAGGTTACAGCACCCCATATGTGTCCCCTGCAAAGAAAGGGGATGATGGCTGCTGTAAATGTAGTAAAACATGCTAGTATATTCCCCACCTGAATATTATACACAGTGAGGCCACATGGTTCTTCCACCCTGAAGGAAGTACATAGATACATCTACTTTAAAGTACTACATTTACATTTAAAACTGTGACATTAGGGCCAGGGATACAGCTCAGCGGCACAAGTGTCTGCCTGACAAGTGCAAGGTACTGAGTTCAATTCCGGTACCAAAAAAATAAAATAAAATAAAACTGCGACATTGAAAGAGGTCAACAGGGAAAAGCACAGAGCCTGGAGTTGATCTTCTGTGTGTACCTAAAGACTGACCAGTGTCCAAGGATGTCCCAGCAGAAGCCACTCCCAAACCAGGCTCCACACCCCCACCCTAGGAGCCCTTCAAGGCCTCTGTGTCCTTCGGGCCCAGTGTCATTGACACCCTGCTCCACGCTGACCTCCTGCCTCCAATGTGCCCACCTAGGCTCTTAGATGCCAACAGGACCAGGCTGTGTCTACTCCCTTGACACGATGGCAGTGCCTACTGTGAGTCTGTGCGTGGCAGTGAGGGGACACTGCTGACAAAGAACAGTGGGCCTTGTCCTGTTGCCCTCTCCTGCCAGGCAGCAGGCATGCATGGCACATGTCTCTTGTCTAGGGGCCTGACTAGGGCCCACTGCACTGGGCCTGACTCAACAGCTAGGAGTAGACAAGGTGCTGGCCCTCGAGACCCAGCGGGCCTGGGGCCTGGCACAAAACACGGTGGCACAGAGGCAGGAGGAGGAGTGGCAAAGCTGCAGGGGCAAGAGTGAGCACATGGCTACATTGCCCCCAGGCTGGACGGGAGCTCTTTCACCAGCAGCGTGAGCTGCTGGCCACCTGCTCCCCATACTACAGGGTCACCCAAGTCGAAATAGGAGAGTTTTTGTATCACATAAGTAAAAGTGAGTTATTCCACCTAATGCTAACTGTGAATGAGCTGTGTCTATACAACAAACTTTTAAAATTTTTCTTTGTTGAGACAGGATCTTGTTCTACATGTTGCCAAGGCCAGCCTTTGATGGAGATCACTATGAAGCAGCCCCCGAACAGGACTTAAAGACAAGACAAGATCACGGCCAAGGACACCTGGATTCAACTAGATAAAGATGGCCTCAGGCATTTCACTTTGGCACGGATTAATTTAATCCTTATTAAGGATTAACTCAATACCTGACTTGGAGAAATCCTTGAGTGATTCCATCCTTCTTAAGTACTCCCCTCCCTTCTTCTGATAACCAAATAAATATGGGCTTCCCAGCGAAGGTCTTGGTCTTAGCCCTGAAAGAATGCTGAATTCTGTGAGAAGGCTTTGATCCTCCCAGAGCCCTGGTATCATTCCACCCGGCTCTTTTTATTTAGCCTTCGCCATACACTTGTTGGGAGATTGCAGACCTGATCAGCCTGCAGTAACTAAGGGAGATTATTAACCCAATAAGCCTTGAACTCCTGGGCTCAACCAATCCTCCTGACTCAGCCTCTCAAGTAGTTAGGACTAAAGGCCACCACCTCATCCCTTGGGAACAAGTACTTCTGAGCCACATTCTCTACAGAAGCAAAGAAGAGGATCAGAAGGCCAGTTCTCACCCTCAGACACACACCTGCTAAATCTGAGTAAACATGCACTTCTCTAGAAAACCAGAGGGCCCTACCTTCATTACAGGCGAGGTGAGCAAAGAAAGCGATGATCTGCACAGTTTTGCCAAGCCCAGCCTCATCAGCCAGTATGCCATTAAGGTTCTTCCTGTAGAGCTTGGCCAACCAGTCAAGGCCGATCTTCTGGTAGTCTCGGAGGGCACCATACAGCAAAGATGGAGCGCTGAACTTCACCTGCAGGAGAGACCAGCCAGGCCACAGCTGCTTTCCAAGACAACCCCAAAACCCTTCCTCATGGATGGAACAGCAGCAGGCACCTAACCATCCCAGTATTCAGGAGGCTGAGGCAGGAGGATCCCAAGTCAGAGCCCAGCACGGGAAACTTAGTGACTTATCAAAATCCAAAGTATCAAGATCCAAGTCTACAAATTAAAAAAAAAAAAAAAAAAAAAAAAGGGATGGGGATGTAGCTCGGGGCCAAGGCCCTGGGTCTGATCATCAGTGAACCCTCCATAAAATAGAAGCCACATGACACACCTATCAAATAGTCACAGGTGACCTAGAAGAACAAAAGAAAAAACAAAAGCACTGGGCACACAGAGCTCCCTGGCAACCTATGCACAAAGCCCCGCCCTGGCCCCAGGCCTGTCCAGTGCCTCACCGCAGTCGTGACTCGGGCGCTGCCCTTGGGCAGGATAGCTTCAGCCACAGCAGTGACCTCTGCGATGTCCTTGGTGTTGGGTTTGCTGACACTCATCCTCTCTGCAGCTTTGAACTGGTCCATAATGAACAGCGAGTCTATGAGGACCAGGCCCCTGCGGGTCTCCCTGTCCCCCGGGCAGTCCTCCACATCTGCAACAGCAAGGGGGCAGGGGACAGGGCTGTTGTGAGTTTATGAGCCTAAGCCTTGAGAAAGGGAAGAGGAAAATACAGTAAAATGGAACACTTCACAGAAGCAATCATTCTCTGTGCTGTTTTGGTTGTGGCTTTTGTACTACTGGAAACTGAACCCAGGGCCTTTGCACTGAGCCACAGTCCTAATCGCTTTTTTTGTATTTTAACTGTAAAACAAGAGTTCCAGGCTGGGTTGGAATTTACAACCATCCTGGCCTTGTAATTCATTTTTTAAAGCTGTCTTTATAAATGAAGACTATTACGAAAGACCTCAGTTAAGACCATATAGAAAGACCTCAGAGCACAATGTGCCAATAGCCTGGTACTTGAGAAAAGGACCCAGTATCATCCACAGAGTTATAGGTATCTCAGGCTTAGTGATCTCTCCTCTACCACCACCAAGAAAGAAAAAATTGGAAATGAGGAGTACCCCTCCGTGACACCTTACTGAAGGGCCTGAGAAGCTGCCACCCCTCACATGCGCCTGTGTCTAGCAATCAGCACAGGACAGTGTATGTGCTTAGAGTACCCTGTGCATCTGCCCAGAATGTCTAGTGTATAAGCAAACTCCTCCAAACACAAATGTACAATGACTTAGAAACCCAGGCAGAAACAGTTCCAAGCTGGGTGTGGTGGCACACTCCTATAATCCCAGCACTCTGGGAGGCTGAGTCAAGAGAAGGGTCATTAAGTTCGAGGCCAGTCTGGCCTATATAGCCTGGCCTATACAGAGTTCAAGGTCAGCCTGTAATACACAGCAAGACTGTCTCAAAAAAGAGAATCGAAGATAATAATAATAATAATAAAATTAAATTAATTTAGATTTTAAAAAAAGACTGGGGACATAGCTCAATACAAAGGCCCTTGGTTCAACCTCCAGCAACGAAAACCTCCAGTAATGAAAACACACACAAATTTCCGTATCCTTTATAGCTTGACCAAGCTCCAATAATAGCACTTTCTAGATCTAAGCAAACAGAATTTAGTCAACTAAAACTTACATATTAAATACACTTTCAATTGTTTCTTTTAACAAACTAAATCTGTTAGACTGGCCCATGCACACTTCTTGGCTTACACTGCAAGAAACATACCCTCCTCTCCGCTGGACTCCTCGACAGGCTTGGGCGGTGTCCACTGAAAGCCTGGGAGAAAGGCGCCTTCGTATAGCTTCACCAGATCCATGAGGGGCAGCTCAGCTGCAGAGGCAGAGGAACATTAGCAGTGGTCCACCACCACACTGTGCTGGATGCAGCAGGAAGCAGCCACAGCACAGCAGGCAGCACAGACACCTGGAGTTGCACCCATTCCTGGCCACAACGGCCCTGGGAAACAGTGCACACAGACTGCTTGCCCCTAGGGAGGACTAAAGGAGACTGAAGTCTTTCTGATTTGAGATTTTCAGAATTTGAGCATCCATAATTAGAAAACCTCAAGTCCCAAATGCTCCAGAATCTGAAACTTTTTGAACATCATTTTCTTGGATTTCAAAGCATTTCAGATTTGGGATTTTTGGACTAGGGATGTACAACCTGCAATTCCTAAAAGCACATTAATATTTTCTAAAAACTAAGATGGTTGTCCATTACTGACATAAGATCGAAATATTTTCCTTATAAATATGATGGGAATCTTATAAGCCCAGATGTTATGGCTCATGTCTGAATTCCAGCACTTGGGAGGCTGAGATAGGAGGACTACCATGAGTCTGAGGCTAGCCTGGCCTACATAGTGAGTTCAAGGCCAGCATGAACTACACAACAAGACTCTACCTCAAAAAACCAAAGACAGAAAAGACCAAAGACACACAAAAAAAAAACAAAACACACAACAGCTAAACCACTAACAGAAGATAAAACAGCGTAACACTTGAATATCTGATTAATGCTTATAGCAACATAAAGGGATGAATAAAGAATGGATTTGGTAAACAGAACACAAATTGTGACATTCTGACGGTTGTAAGCCCAACTAAAACAGACACAAATTTAATACAAATACACCAAACACTCCAGACACTAGCAAACTATGGAAGGAAAAAGGCAGACTATATGCTGTACATAAGGAGCACAAGTTAGAAGGGAACAGAGCCCATCTCTGGAGGCACCTCTCTTATTGAGAGGCCTAGAGCTGTGACCAGAAGTGCCAATTAACTGTCATATCACAAAGTACAGCAGAAACCAGGACGCACCAAGGACCACAGGACTGGGCCTCCAGACATCCACATACAGGGCTTCCTGGCAGACTACAACGCCAACAGCACGAAAAGAAACACAACAGAGATGTGAATAAGGAGCCCAGCATGGGCAGGGCTATGGCTCAGGGTGGTACCAGGCCCCAGCTCCACCCACAGCACAAAAAAGGGCTCCTGGGAACCAGCTATAGCGACAGATCTGAAACTCAGTGGACAAGTTAGTCACAGCCAGGAATAGCCTGAGTGCAGACATAGAAAGCAGACCTGTGTACCCCACAACACAGCCTCAACATAGAAAATGAGCCTGCCAGAAGCAGGAGCAGACTTCTGCTCCCAGGAGAGGTGAGCTCCACACCAAAGAGGACCTCCTCAGCCAACAGGTGTCCATGGTGCACACACAGAGGATGCTTATTATGAGGTGTTGACTTGGCTGCTTGAGCAAAAACAGCTCACGTGCAGATGGTTCCATGAAAAGCTGACTCAACAGGATGCAGGAGGGGGAAACACAAAACCCACTATCTGATCAAAACTAATGTACATTAATGAAAAGGTTCAATCTCAAAAAGAAAACTTAATGAAATGGACAGATTCTCAGAAAATCTAAGTATCAAAACTAAATACAAAAAAAACAAAAAGCCCTGAGCTCCCATCCAATCACCTATGGATAGAAGTAGGATCCTCTAAGCCAGGCATGGTGGCCCATACCTGTAATCCCAGCACTTGGGAGCCTGAGGCAGGAGGATCACCCAGAATTCCATGCCAGCCTGTGTTATATAGTGAATTCAAGGCCAGTCCGTACTACATAGCAAGAAGTCTGTCAAAAAACAAAACAAAACACTACCCCAAAGGCAATGATTGGGAAAGATTGGGAAAAGTTGGTACAACACACAAGCAACTATAGGTCACATCCAGAATACAGAAAGCACACAATTCACTAAGAAAAAGAAAGCCCAACACTAAACTGGGCTTAGTGAGGAGCAGGGGCATATAAAAGATGCTAGCGCTGGCAGAGAAGTAGACCTAGAGACTGCCAAGGTGAGGTCAGCACTGTTCCCACAGTGGACTAGATGCAAAAACTGTCTGCTTGCTTGCAGTCTGTGCTGCCCTGCAAGCCACCTCCCTGAGCACACAGAGAGCACAGCAGCAGCACCGTGGGAACCAAGGCCCAGCCACAGCACCAAGATGACTGGAGACATGTGCACACATGGAACGCTGATGGACAGAGAAACCAACACTCCCAGCAGTGTCTGACAACCCAGATAAACTCCGGAGCAGGGCACATATACAGAGGTGCAGAGGAGGAAGAGCCATGGGGATCGACAAAGACTGTAGGATGGCCATGACCTCCGCACAGAGTGGGCAGTAACAGGAAGGACCCAGGGAGCCTTTTCTTCAACTGGGGGACACAACTCACCATGCCAATGCTCCCCTCCACACAGTGCCACATTTATACCTGCAGAGTATTCTCTTCTGTGAACCCATTTGAGTTTAACAAGAGTGATTTTCAGTAACACCCTGACAGCCTACCTTCTTTGGCCAGATTAGAGAGCTCTGTATGGTGGTCAACAGGCCCTTCGTGTGCCTCCTCCTCCTCAATGGTCTCTTCCTCGTCTTCCACTGCAAGGGTCATCACTGGAGGTCAGGGGCACGCAAGGCTGCACTGTCATCCCCACCTTACTGCACACCTCGGGCTGTGTGATGCTCGCAGTGCTACTACACGATCTGAAGTGAGTGCCTTAAATTCTCAGGTTAAATTTGGACAGGATGGCTTTTACCCGAGCAGGAACAAGGGGAGCATAGTTTCCCTTCCCATGTCAAGTGGTAAACTACAGCCTTAGTTCTCCAACACAGCACAGGCCTTACGGTGCCCACATACAGTGGCCCTCTCCCATCACCGCAAAGCTGCACAGCAGGAGGGCTGCAACCCCTCGGGCGCCTTCCTCAGCTCTCTAGCTCCACACTCTCCAGACCCCACTCAAACCCTGCAACTCTCTGACAACAGACCTGGGCCTGTGACAGAACAGCGCCCCCCTCCCATACCCCCCTCCCAGCATCCCTGCAGCAGAGGATCCCACATGGGGGAACCAGCTCTTAGCCAGAGGGCTACACAACCCTCACTCAGCAGCCACCCCCTCCAAGGCTCCTCCCACTGACAGCTGCGCTTGCCTTTACCTCCTCCCTCACAAACAAATACACATGCAAACACCAGCTCTCCCTCTCCACACACAAAGTGCTTGCTCCTTCCTATTAAGGTGCAGAGGCACCTGGTGACAAGATCACAGCCTCCAGGCCCCCAAGGCTTGCTGACCACAGCCACCACCCACTTGCAAGTTCAACATTCCTGTCCTCTGCTCTCTGACTGCTCAAAAAGTCAGAGTACCTAGGGGACAGGGCGAGGCTAGTAGAGTTTGGGGAAGAGCATGGGCGTTCTCACCTTTGGGGCAGATATATCTCTGACCTGCCTTTCAGGATCAAACCCAAACAAACACTTGGTGTCTGGTGTGATTTGTTAAATCACAGTCCAGTGGACAACTCCACTACTCCTCAAGGGCAGAGGGTGCAGGGTGGATAGGCGTGTGCAGGAGGTACAGACGGAAAAGGGTGTATGACTATAGAACTGCACAGGATAAAGTTACTAATACTACCCACACTCAGAAGACCCAGACAAGCCAGGCATGGTGTACACGCCTACAATCCCAGCACTTGGGAGGCTGAGGCAGGAGGATTGCTGCAAGTTCAAGTCCAGCCTGGGCTACAAAGTTCAAGCCAGCCTGAACTGCACAACAAAACTCTGTCTCAAAAACATGGAGGGTAGGGGGTGGGGAATGGATGGGACCCCAGACACAAGCAGAAAATAAATCAGTGTCAGGAAAGAAAGGTATCAAATCTCCCTCAAAATGGAGTTCAGCTGGGCGTGGTGGCATACGTCTGTAATCGCCAACACTTAGGAGGCTGAGGCAGAAGGATCATTTTAAGTTTGAGACCAGCCCGGGCTACAAAGTGAACTCAAGGCGCCAGCCTGAACTGCACAGCGAAACCCTGCCTCAAAATGACAAAAAATAAAAATGAAGTTTAAACTTCATGCAAAGCGCTCCTCCTGAGCTCTCTAATTTCCCTGCACTAACCCACCACATGAGATACCCCCGACTCAGTGAAACATCCATGAAGGCATTAATCTACATCACTGTATGTGGTCAAGACTTTAAGCCCACCACAGCATCAGTCTACAGCCACCAGGTCCAGGGACCTGCACTGAGACCACAGCCCAGCCCCAACAGCAGGCTCTGACTGTCGGCATGCAGGTCAGAACATGAGCAGGACCTTCTGGGAAGCACAGGGCTAGAGGCACCTATTGTGTTGCTCTGTCCCTTCCTTCACTTTCACTAACAGCTCGAGCTGCAGCAGAAAGCTAAGCTGCAGGAGCCAGCTGCCCAGGACAGCAGTTGGAGGGGATCCCTGGTAACAGGAGGAATGTGGGCCTCCAAAGACACCACCAAGTCCCATGCCAGATCTGGACCATGTTCCCAAGCTCCAGTTCACCAGGCCACTGTTCTCTGTTCCTATCACTTACAGCCAAGGTGTAGAGACGCACAGCACACAGGTCAGAGGCTGCTGGCCACGGGCTGTCCCCTATGCACACACACACCCCTGCCCCTGTGTGCCTACTCAGGCGCTCACATCTGAGTATCGCAAGAGTCCTCCCCAACAGCCCTGGCTACTGACAGTCATAAGTGACAGCAGCCAGGCCACCCAACCTCTGCCTGCATGGTGATCCCACCCCATAGACAGAAACAGATGTGGCCCTTGCCAACAGAGTGTGGGGCCCCTGCCACCAGAGTGTGTGGCCCCACTGCTCTCCAAATGCACTGGTACACTAGGCTCCAAACCTCACAAAGGCAGGTGCCACCATGTTGCTCCAGAAAACACCTGGAGTCCTCTAGAGACACCAAGACTCTTCTGTACACTGAAAGGTGCCTGCACAAATGCAGAGGTGATGCTCTCCAGCTGGTTTAAACATAAGACCATGGCATTCACTACTGCAGGTGCCATGGACTCTGGGGACCCTGGGGCAGCACTGTCACCAAAGGAAGGGGACAGACCTTCGTCATCTGTCAGAGATGTGCTAGCTTTTCTCTTTCTTCCAGAGAGTCCTGAATCCTGAAACAGAACAAAAATCAAACATAAGATCAAGAGTCATGAAAGTCTATTTACCATGAGCCCTACAGGGCAGCAGGGAGCCCAGTGTGCCACAGAGCTGTCCTGTGTGGCTTCCCTTCTTCCTCACTAAGTGTAATAACATCATGAACCTACCAGGAAGTATTCTGACAGTGCATCAAATCCCTTAGATTGAGACTCTCTCCCTAAAATAAGAAACATGATTAGTTGTCACTAAAGGTTCAGTAAGATGATGTTCTTCTACTCCAGCACCGCCACCATGCAAGGAAATGCAGGAGTGAAGCCCCACCTCCTGCCTCCTGAGGTCCAAGACAGGGGCTTCCCACTGTGACTTCAATAGTGGAGTGCTCTGGGCCTCAGTTTCCCCATCAGTAAGATGAGTACCCCTACCACCTGAGACACTGTGAGGGACAGGTGTCACTGCCTGCACTGCTCTCAGGAGGTCCAAGTACCCAATAACAAAACAGCCACCACCAGAACACATCCAAAGAGTCAGTGCAGAGCCACAGTGCTGACCTAGGCCCAAGGAGCCCAGGTCTGACACACGCCTCAGCAAGCTCCTCTTGCTGTCCAGAGACTGCACTAAGCACAGCCCTGATGCGAAGGCTCCCAGAGTTACCAACATGAAAGCCCTGGTTCACTCATGCATCTCATAAGAACTACAGTACAAAACTGGATGCGTCACACACTAAAAGTACAACACTGAGGCGGCGCACTCACACCCAGAGGTCTTCCTATCTGGGCCTGCCCCCACTTTGGAGGCCAGAGCATCAGGAGGTCGCTGGCTGAGCAGAATCTGAGCAAAGGGCCCCGTGAAAACTGTTCAAGCTTTTTTTTCTTGTTGGCACGGGAGGTGAACCCAGAACCACACATGCTAAGCATGCACTCTTCCTCTGAGCTAAACTCCCAGCCCTTACTAGTGCTTTATAAAAAAAATTGCATGCCTGAAAAAGAAAAAAAAAAATACCTCTGCTGGAAACTTTCTGTAAATTTAAGGCCTTTTTCCTTTTTTCTTCTAATTCTACTTGTAGTTTTATTTCCACAACCTAAATACAAAGTCAAATAAACAAGCAAGTTATTAAGGACATAAATTATAGAAGTTCCACATATAAAGCAAGTCATACAAATAGTACAAAAGCAGGTACCCAACCTCATTTCACATTATTCAGAAAGAAATATCTAGTTTGGTGCTTTTCCATTTATTTTGTCCCTAACTGCTTCCTACAGCATGATATTAGGTGGTAAGATGAAAACCTGTCTCAGAAGAAAGCCTGTGTGTGTGAGTAGGCACTGTGGAAACCAGAACCCTTCAAGGACACAGGCTTCCACACGGGCACTGCTGGTGAGCCCTGGCCACCAGCCCCTCAGCCTGTGCTTCTTGCTGCCCTGTGCCTCCAGAGGCACAGAGATACCCACTGACCAAGCACCAGGAACCAGTGCCATCAGGCCCAGAAGGCCCACCTGCTCAAGATTTGACCAGAAGTGCTCAATCTCTCGGGCAGCAGAGGCAGCGATGCGCCGCAGTCTGTTCTGTTCCTCTCTCTTCCCCCTTTCCTCTCGAAGCTGCTTCTCGGCATGCTGGCGCGCCACAGTTCTGACAAGCTAGGAGGTAAGAGTTCAAGGAGGTTATTTCCTGCTCTGTGTCAGGCTAGAGAAAAAGAATCAGCCTCCTCTGTTTTCAGGGTGCATTAGGACAAACACTGGCACAAGCAGACCAACTTCTACAAAGTGTGACTTTACTAAACACACATTTTCTCAAACATGGAATACTATACTGAACTACACTCTCCTTTCCATTTATTGAACTTTTCTGTTCAATAAATGGAGATCAATGTCACTTCTAATGGGCCAAATGTCTCCCATTGCATGAATGCAACCAAGCTTACCAGTTCCTAGATGTGAAAACTGTGGGTCAGAATGGTTCACTGGTGTGGGTGTGTGGGTGTGTGCGTGTGTGTGCGCGTGCGTGAGTGTCCCTGGGGACTGAACACAGGGCCCTGAGCTGTATTCTTAGCAATTTATTTTTTTATTTTGAGACAGGGTCCTACTAAACTGCCCAGGCTGGGCTAAAACTTTTGAGCCTTCTGCCTCAGCCTCCTAGGTGCTAGGATTCCAGACGTGCACCTCCGTGCCTGGCTGATCCACCTTTTTAAGGCCTCCACTTTATGCTGTTAATCTGTGCTATAGAAGCTGACACTCCATACACCCAGAGCCCTTTAGGACCAAGGTTCCCACAAGAAGCACTGCCTGCAGAGCCCTGCCTATCAGCAGCATATCCAGCAAGCAGTGAGAGAGAAGCAAGGCTGAGGACATGCCTAGAGCACTAAACCATGGCAAGTCTGCCACCCTCACAGTGGGGATGATGTGCTCAGGGCCCTCTGCTTTCCTGTCTAGGGAGGAGTCAAGGCACATGGCTCACCCAAGAGCAGTAGATTCAGGGCTACTCTGTAGTCCATCCTGTCCCCTACCAGCTACCCTGTCCTATCGAGTCCCGGGTCTGTGTGTCCATGCTACACTCTATGTATAACAACGCTGTGTCCACCCTAGTGGCACATCCAGGACCTTTTCCTCTGTGAACAACTGGGTTTTCCCTGAAATGCTGTTGATCTGACCTTAGACCCTTCATTCCTGGAACCCAGATAAAGAAAGAAATGGAGAGAAATCAACTGGACACATCTGTAATCCCAACCCTCGGGAGGATGAGGCAGAAGGATCGCCATAAAAGTTCAAGGTCAGCCTGGACTACAGGTAAGCCCTTGAATTCAGCCAATGAATTTAAAGGTCAGCTGCTTCTCCTACATTAGGGATAAAAGGAGCAACCTTCCTTTGTCCTGTGTGCCTGCTACCTCACACTTTTAGAAGAGTAAAAACTTTGTCAAGGTCTCCTGGGGTCTGAATGCTTCACTATGCACTGACAAACTGAATCTGGGGGCTCATTTCTAACCATTTTGGCACCTCACTGTGGGGCCCAGGGTCACACACAGGAGAACTCGCACTAAGAGGAGACTCACCCCATGGCCTCACTGCAAGTGGCCTCCAAGACAAGGGCCTGCCTCCAAGGTCTCCGGACTGGCAAAGACCTCTCCAAGCAACACTAAGAGGCGCCAGAGGCAAGAGACAGCAGGAGCCAGGCAACAGCGCGCAGGCCAGTGTAAGAAAAGCACAGAGCAGTGCTCAGCCACCCGCAGGGCTTTTCTGTCCCCATCCCAGGGCGACCTGGGTGAGGTCCTGGGTGAGGTCCAGACCCGTCAACAGCGACCCATGGCAAGGCATCTCTGCACATGCAGGACACTGAGCTGCGGGCTTTGGGACAAGCAGAACAGGAAATGAATGTGCCTCTCAGTCAGGACAGGTTAGGAAACCAATGAGCTCAGGGAACAAAATACCCCCTGATGGTTCCCTTGGACTAATGTTAAAGACAGGCTGACAAACCCACAGATGGGGACCAAAAAAAAAAAAAAAAAAAAGGCCGGACATGGTGGTCCACAATTGTAATCCTAGCACTCAGGAGGCTGAGGCAGGAGGATCACTGTGAATTCGAGGCCAGCCTGGGCTACATAAGTGAGTTCAAGACCAGCCTAGACTATATAGCAAGACTCTGTCTCAAAAACAACAACAACAAAAAGCTCAGATAGTTCTGTTGTTTCATTTGCCTGTAAATCCCTGTTCTCACCCCACCCATCTTCTGGCTGAAGTTCGGATCTGAGGAGTACTAGGTATGTCAACTGACTCAATTTGTTAATGATAAAGACCAAGGTCTCAGGAGGAGAAAACCACAAAAGCTAGTTGTGCTCTTTCTCCTAAAAGCCTCAGGGACTTTAAATAAAAAATAAAAGGATTCACCTCTGGTCTCCTCCACATGAGACCCTCAGGAGTCCCTTCCTAGCCTGTATATAATTCCCAACATTCTGGACCATTCTCTTTTCATTCGAGAATCCCACTTCAACAGGAGTTGGTGCCACCTGAGGACCTGGTCTCTGGCACAAAGGCCACAGCTGCACAGGGAAGAAGAACCAATCTTATCTTCAGTTAAAAAAAAAACTTAAAAGGTGCCAAAAGGATGTTCAAAATCTTCCACTGCCCCAAGATAAAAAAGAGGACCAGACAGGGCTCAATCCCTCTTTCCTTTGAGGGAAGTTCCCCTGAGCAAGGGAGGAATAGGATTACAAATTTTAGCTAATAAATTAATCTTCAGTTTCCAGTTAATACACTTAGAACATTTCTTGGGCTTTGTAAATGCTAGGACTAAAATTACAGGGTTAACTTGCTCTTTTATCTGCTTTCTGCTGGTGATAAGGTACTAATTTAAGGTTACTTGAAAGTCTGTTGGCAGCCAGTCAAATTTAAAACTGTAACAATCTGAGAACAAAAGAAAATGAAAGAAAAAAGGACAGAAGCAGCTACAGCCAGCTTGGTTATGAAAAGTTTATAGTAAGACAAAGAAAAATATATTACAAGGGTGTAAGAGATATATTTTTCATATGAGATGATTTTGTATGATAAAAGTTCTGCCCTACTAGAAAGATAAGAGTACTGACAGAATTGGAAAGCTCAAATATACTGAGAAAAAGCTTCTTGTTGAGGATACGAGTTATTTTTTAAAAAGTATGTTTGCTTGTTGGTTTGGTGGAGTCCAAAGGCTCCTGGTTGCTCAAAAGGACAAAACGGCCATGGCCCTGGCTCTCTTAGTCACTCCTTCCCAGGCCTCTGCACTCCTCTCTGTCTGACTTGTTTTTCAACATCCAAAGGGAAAATACAACCAAAATTATAGAAAAACATTTTAATGCCAGGCACTGGGTCTTTTGGCCTCCCCCATAAGAACCAATTATCTAGGCCATTTAAAAGATTACAAAATGAAGGTAAGAGACTTCAAACTCACATAAGACTTACAAAAGCCTTAGAGTTTGAAAACATAAAGATTATATATGATTAAACTCTGTATGTTTCTATATCGTTCACAAAGCTTAACCATAGACTAATTTAAATGTTAATAAAAATAAAGGTATTTTAAAGACTGGTGACGTATTTCCATCCAGGATATTAGATAACCAAGACAATGTCCAGAATTAGTTTTATAAATGCAATGTCTATTACTGTGTACGACAACTTAGTTTTTTCCTTGGTCACAGATAATATATACAGTTTAAAATGTTAACTGTTATGAGGAGTCATCTAAAACAACTGTTAGGGTAACTAAGAAGGAACCCCTTAAACTTGGAAATCTGTTAAACAGGATTCTTCTCTGTGATTAAAAAATAGCTGCCTAGACCAAAATTTGTCCAGTTTCTCCAGTGGTGGGTGGCTTGTCCAGTTTTCCTAGGGTCTTATGATGCCACACCTCAGTATATTAAATTATCATAATATACTTAAGTTGGTCATTAGTAAAAGGTTAAGCTCTCTATTTAGCCATCATGCTAATTATTGCTAACCTCACAGTATATTAACTACATGTGTGTTTTCTCAAGTGTATAGGTCTTTTCAGATACAAGACTAGAAATACACTGATGACCTCCAAATGATACCTGTTCATGATAATGGAATTTTCCAGGTTTATATTTATGAGGCTGTTATATAACTGTGCCATGATAATTTGATGTATACTTTATACACACCAGACAATGTCACCACAATTAGGGGTTAAACATTAATCATCTGTAGGGTACATTCTACTTAAATATCACTCTGGTATCAAAAGTGATTAAAGGATAACAAATTAGATAAAAGTCTCTGTATGTCATTTAAAGATAACTAGTAAAAATGTTTTATACCAACACAAAAATTTAAATATATTTCAAAGGTAATAAGAAAACCTAACAGTTCTAATATAATGACAGTGTAAGTTATGATAATGTGTTATATTATCCTTAATCTCAGCTTTTCTCTATAAAACTTTGTTATCTGTTAACATTCTACAGGGATTCAACTTCTAAGGTAACCATGATTGGTTAAAAAAAACAATAACAACAGTTCCCTGGTTATATTACATACTTCAAGGTACTTAGTATCTAGATAACTGATCCCCTGGTTGTCCAACAACAGAGGTGGAAAACAAGGCTAAGAAGACAGCCAGTATTTTAGCCCTGGCCCACTAAGGTGAACCAAGACCCAGGACATGAGGGGGCCTTTTCTATAAGATCCTAGAATTTTGGTGAGTCACTCAACCTTCTGAGCAAAGAGTATTAGGGACACCTCCTCAACACCGCTGCCACAAAAAAAAGGAAATCAACAGAGGTACAGTGTACTAAAAATGAGTTGCTAAAGAGAATATAAAATGTCTTCTGTGCTTCGACAGGGACTACATGGTCAAGCAAGACTGTTAACCATCCTGGCAGCTAATGCCGACAGAAGACCTGAGAATCTCTATATATGAGCTCACAAATAACTCACAAAAAACCCTAACTGACTTCGATTATTTGGCTCCCAAAAAAGTTAACTTTGATTAATAATGGTCTCACTTTAACTTGGTCTTAGACACCCAACAAAAAAGTATAACCAAGGACATATTAAAGTAATAATAACAATACAGGCAAGGGCTGGGGCTATAGCTCAGTGGAATAAGCACCTGCCTCACAAGCCCAAGGTCCTGAGTTAGGTCTTCTGTACTGCGAAAAATAGTAGTAGTAGTAATAATATAGGCAAAACATCAAAAAGGAGGTCCAACCACTGATCCCTGTTGACAGATGCTGGGTAGACCTGTATACAGGTCTAAGAGCCAGCTATTCCAGTCCCTTAAAAACAGTGTCTAGATGTGACTTCTTCCCCAATCTGCTTTTCCATTCCAGTGCCCTGCTTTGGTCATACGTGCACATTCAAGTTTATTTATTCTTACCTAGACTGCCCTTACTAGACAGTGTCCCCCCATGAAATCCAGCTAATGTGTTCCTGGGCGTGGTAGCGTACACCTGTAATCCCAGCACTCAGGAGGTTGAGGCAGGAGGATCACCATAAGTTCAAGACCAACCTGGGCTACGTGGTGAACTCAAGGCCAAGGCCAGCCTGAACTGTACAATGAAACTCTGTCCAAAAAAAAAAAAGAAAAGAAAGAAAGGAAGGAAGGAAGGAAGGAAGGAAGGAAGGAAGGAAGAAAGAAAGAAAACCATGACAGGAAGATAAATTTCAGCTTACAAAATTTAAAAAAAAGATACATGAGTTTGAGACCAGCCTGGGCTACAAGCTCAAGGCCAGCCTGAACTGCATAGCAAGACCCAGTCTCAACAAAAAAAAAAGTATACAAAGACATGGGAGAAACTCTGAGAAGTAGGCTTTGTCTCTTCTGACAAAGCACAAGGTCAAAAGCTACTTCGTTTTGGGTTTAAATGACTTGGCCATCTACTCATTATCCACCTCCACCTCAGCGCACCCCACGCTAATATTAGTATCCTGAGACCAAACCTAAAAAAAAAAATGGTGATTCCATACTCAACTCTAAAAAATGGTGACTGTACTTTTGCCCAGAACACAGCCAGTTCCCAAGATAAAAACCAAAGACTTTTCATGCCTCCTCTAACTTACTCAGCAATGCACCAACCTCAGCACTACCACCACCACTCTAGTGAACCACAACAGGTTATAAGCCTTTGAATTCAGCCAATGAATTTAAAGGTCAGCTGCTTTTCCTTCATTAGGAATAAAAGGGCACTCCTCCTTTGTCCTGTGTATCTGGCTGCCTCATGCTTGCATCCTTTTGTAAAAGTAACAGGCCTTGTCAAGATTTCTGGTGTGCTTTATTATGTACACCAACAAATTGAGTCTGGGGGCCTATTTCTAACATACATAGCAATACCCTGTCTCAAAAACCAAACAGATAAGTGAACAAATACAAATTAATGGGGGTGGGGTATCAGAGGCAGGATGTGCACAGGGCAGGGGCAGGCACAAAGGCCAGGACATGCTAGCTATCCCACTCCTGAGCCCAACCCACTCCTGAACCTCGGCCACCCTGGCTCCTGATCAGTGTGGGCACCAGCAAGGTGTGGGGCATGGGAGGCCTGTTTATTCCAAGTGCCAGCTAAAGAAAAGGGCAGGAACCCGGCTCCACAGCAGAACTGCAGCCAGGCATGGCCTTGTTTCCAGCAGTTGAGGCTGCAGCTCTGTAGACCCTGCACAGCTCCCTTGTTTCCATATGCAAGAGAACACTCTTCCAAGCCCAGAGGGCAGGCTGGTGCCCATCTACCACAGCCCTGAGTATGGCCTCACCACAGAGCTGGCCTATGCTTTGAACTCACCTTCTTAGCAGCAGCCAACTTCCACCTTCGCTCCTGGGCAAAGTCTGTGGCCATCCACTGCATCTCCTCCAGAAGGTAGTCCCAGTGGGACTTGGGCCGAGGGGCCTCCTGCAGCTTGGGCAGGCGCCTCAAGGACCACAAACCTTCCTTCCGCAAGTCTGCTATCCGCTGGTGGATCTGGTTTTCCTGGAAGGGTACAGTATGGGGAGACAAGGGGTCAGCATGCAACTGGTAAATGTGTTCCACTAACCTGGGCCCCAATATGTGAATCCTGCCACGGAAGAGGCTCAGTCAAGCACTGAAGGGAGAGACCACAAGGAGGTTAGCCTCAGACACTGGTCACATGGCTCAAGGGCTGCTCAGAGGAATGAGGCTGTAATTCTTACAAAAGCCTCAGAGGAGGCTAGAACAGCAGGCCCACCCTGTCTCTAAAATAAAACCCAGCTGCGGTAACTCAGTGGAAACGCGCTTCCATTCCCAGCACCAGAAACTTCACGGCCTCCACGTGCTAAGCAAGCATTCTACCACTGAGCTACATCCCCAACCCCAGTGCTTTTCATTATTTTTTATTTTGAGACAAAGTCTCCGTAAGCTGCTGAAGGTAGTCTCTAACTCTGGATCTTCCTGCCTCAACCTCCCAAATAGCTGCAATTACAGGCATGTACCACCTCACTCAGCAACACCCAATATTTATACCAAAGTATTTACAAGGAAAACAGTATGATGCTGAAATTTGCTTGAAAACAGTCACGGCAGGGAGGAATCTAGGAAGTGAGAGCGCTATGTACTGATCACAATGTTATGGTCAGATAATGAGGAGCACTGTGTCTATAACATTCTACTTTGACGTTAAATGTATCTTTTTATTTGGCTAATGAAGCTGGATGAAGTAAATGCTTAGTCATCCAACAAGAACTGAGTGCTCCATGCTGGACAGTGACGTTAGGAGAGGCCCACCCGGCAATGACCACCTGGCCTGCTTGGCCACTGCCACCTCCCTGCAGCTGTTAGGAAAGCAGTCCTGCACTGTCATCATGTCACAAGGAAGAGACTCCTCACATAGCCTGCTTCCACTGGAGGAGGGGACACCCTGGGCTTCAACTGTGGCTTCTAATGACCTCAAGCCATGCTGAACTGTCCTCAGGGCCAGGTGTTCAGTTTAAACTATCACAGCCTTCAAAATCAAAACCACACTACACAAACTAGAACACAGGCCAAGTATGAGAGTTCACACCTGCAGGCCCAGGTACTCCGGGGTCTGAGGCAGGAGGCCTGGGGTCTGAGCCCTAGAGCTAGAGGCCAGCTTAGCAACACAGGGAGACCCCACCTCCTTGGTACACATGTTCTAATTTGCTTCAGCATGCTTACCAGGGCTATCTGCTCTGCCAGCTTCTCCTGAGGGCTGTCCTGGGATGCGGCAACATTCTGTGCAGGGCTCTGTGATTTGGGAGGGGCTGGTACCACTGGCAGTGCTGCCCCAGGAGACCGAGAGGTAACAGGAGATAGTGCCTTGCTGCTTGCTGAAGAGGGTCTGCTCACCGGCGGGGACCGTGCAGGCAGGGGCCCTGGGCCTGAGCCACTCACAAGTGTGAGGGACGAGGAAGAAGATGGGGTGGGCATGGACCTCTGGCAGGGCTGGGCAGGGTCCAGCAGGGGCCTGGCTGATGCCACAGTCTAACAGGGAGGACAACAAAGCAGGGTCAAGACAAGGCTCCAAGACCTATGAGACCTAGGAGACCAGCCCACGCCTTCCTCCTGAGATACCAGGTGAGCAGAGCTCACCACAGCCCCAGACCGTGACCACAGGTGGTATGATGTCCACAAAGCTAGCCCACTTCCTGCTCAGGACCTAGTATAAGCTCTCTACAACTAGCACCTCCATCCATTCTTTTAGAATTCATAGAAGTTCATTTTGCTTTTTCCAGCCTTTCGGTTGTTAAGTACAATAAATTTTTATTTTAATTATATAAGCTTTTTCCTAATTGGAAAATGCCACATGCTCATTTTGCATCTTTTCTCTGAAGAGCAAGCACAAGTTCCATGTATGTCTCTCTTGGCAGATAGGCAGAAGCCTCCAGTGCCATCCAGAGGTCCAGCTCATGAAACTAAAGGGGTCTCAGCACTGGGACGGAGGCTGGCTAAGTGCTCACCAGAGTCCTGCCCAGGAGAGGCAGCAGCAGAGAGTAGAATAGAATGAAGTCCGCTGGGCTGTAACCAGAGACCAAAGAAGACTTTAAAGCCACAACATGGCTTTAAAGTAATCTCCCTACCCTGGAGCCCAGGGAATCACTGTGGGCACACACTTTCAGAAATAAAGCTGTATAGGCCCCAACCGTATCTGGTTACTTACACACTGTCATCACATTAGCAGCAGAGCCAAATGAGAGAAAATGAATAACCAGCAAAGCCAGGAAATTTCCTAACAGATCATTTAAACAGGAAGTGCACCAACCCTGGTCCAACCCACAATTAATAGGTTGCTAGATTTACATAGAGCTCCTTATAAATCATTTCTTACAGCTGATCCCTTCAATGACACAGGCAGGTAAACCAGTCTATGAAGAACCACAACACTGCTGCAGCTCAGTATGTGGCTCCAAGAAAGAAAATCATTTCCACAAGCATCTAAGCTGCACCCAGGGCTGCCAGGCACAGCCCTGCTGGTTCTGCTTGTGCAATGTGCCAAGGTGCTAGCCTTCCCAGCCTGAGCTTTTCTCATCTATAAATGGACTGAGAGGTCCTACTTCTTATGGTTCCTAAGCAGAGAAGACAGAATGATGCCGATGAAGTCCTCCTCTTGGTGTTTGACCACTCAGCAGGCAGGTGATGAACAGGTAGTGTCTATGACTGACTGCTGCTGTGCTATTATTATATATACAAGACCTGGCTTCAATCATAATGAATCTTTACTCAAAGCCCCTAGAAATTCCCTTGGGAGTGAGTAGGAGTAGGAGGTGACAGGAAAGGAGGTTTTCTCAAAATACGAATGAATTATGAGAATGGCGATAATTCTCTGAAAACCCTTCCCTCTAGCCCCTTTATGCTCTCAGCAGGGACGGTGCACCACTCCTGCAGCTCACTGGTCTGAGGAACTGAAGCCAGCTTGCTACAAGCCTTCTAAACACATACTGAGGTAAAAAATGAATGCAGGAAGGGCATTTTAAAGAAAATATGTATTAAGCTGGATCAGTGATGCCTCACACACACCTGTACTCTACAGGACCCCAAAAAGGAAAAGAAGGCATGTAGAGGAGTTCTGGTGGGTGGTTAGGAGCACGGCTTTGCCCTCACAGAGCAGGGTCTCACTGCAGCTTGTCACTGTTGTCATCATGTAACACAGAGCCAAGCCCAGCATCTCTGAGGCTGGTAGAGATGCGCTCCAGCTGACTGGGCAGTTCACAGTGTGGAAGGGACATGCTGCCCTCTACAGCATGAGGTAATGGATACTCCAGGGCCCTGTACTAAGGGCATTAATAACAACACCTTCTTAATTTGTTTTTTGTTTTTCAGACAGAGTTCACTATGTAGTGTGGCCTTGAATTCACTATGTAATCCAGCCTGGCATTGAACTCACAATGACCCTCTTGCCTCAGCATCCCAAGTACTGTGTTTACAGGCATGCGGGACCATATCCAACTTGCTATTATTTTAACAGTGACCACTATTACTGTATTAGATGAAATCACATGCCAGCCACCAAATCAACCCAATATTCTAAGAGGTTAAGCGAAATTGCTATGCTATGAGAGAATGAACAAATCCAGCGTCGTGTACCACCCTGTCAAATTTTTCCTTCTTTTTTCTGGCAACTAACAAAACAACAAATGTCTGCAGAGTACCTGGGGCTGGACTGCAAGCTGAGACACTTGTAGCTGTACCTTCCCAGGCATCTGGGCATGGAGGGCCGGCTGTGCAGGCTGGGAAGAGGGGGTAGGGAGCTGACTGGGAGGCGGGGCGGGGACATGTGGCTGCTGAGTCTTCACCGGGATCTGGAGTTGGGCCTGCGCCTCGACCACCTGCGGCTGCTGTGAGAACTGCAGCGCAGAAGGGAGGGCTGCAGCAGGCACACTGGCCGGGGGAAGCCTGGTGGGCAGCTGTGGCGGTGGGGTGTGCAGGCTGGCAGCATTCTGCACAGGGGGGCCTGTGGAGGGGTCATACTGCTGCTGGTTCTGCTTCTGTCCAGTGAGTTGTGTGGCTTGTGGGGTAGGTGGCATCCCACCTGCAAAACAAGAAAGCCCAGAGCACTGACTTCAGAATGCAGCAGCTTCCACATGCTCACGAGGAAATGTACTTGACAGCCCGACGCCCACTTGAGAACTCAAATGGAACGAGTGTTCTACAGTCTAATGTCAGATAAGCACACAGAGAAGGAAAGAGGCACTTGGCCTTCACAAGTTAGCACCAAGCAAAACGAGCATCCAGCAATCACAGGTCACCCACAACAGCAGCAACTCAGAAACACACAGGTGTGAAACTTGCTGGAAAGCACAAGGACAATGAGGGGTGGGTCCCATCTGAGTGGCAAGAACACGTCTCCAGGGGCTTTTCCACAGTGGGTTGAGGGGACTCAGAGGAACGCCCCTACTTTAGCACTCCCTGGACTGCACAGCCTCTTGGCTGTCAAGGTCTCTGTGCACGCCCTTGCTATGTGCGAACGGCGCTGCTGTCCGCTGGGGCTTACCTTGGACTGTCGGCATTAACTGCTGCAGAGGGACGCCCGCGTTCACCCCTGGGTGCTGGAAAACTACCCCTGGATGACCCACTTCAAGGCGAGGTCGCTTAGACTGCTCTAGAATAATTTTCAAGAAAGGTGCCGTTTCATGTAAAAATAAAACCACAAACGTAGTAGAAAAAAACATGTGTTAAGTGTCTTTATAATCTCTGAACAGGGGAGGCCTTTCTATGCCATAAAAGTTGATAAATAGTTTCTTTTCATTAAAAATTTGCCAATATAAGAAAAAGCATCATTAAAAGGTAAAAGACAGGCAACAACTGAGAGACATGGCAACACGCAACAAACGGGCAGGTTTTGAACATTTGAAGAGCACATGGACAGTCTCAATGACCAGGTGGGCACAATGGGCAGAGAACATGAGCAGTTAGCACAGAACAGACTTACAAACAGTTAACAAACATGAGGAAACACTGTGCAGCCTTCTTAAAACCAAAGAAACCCATACCCAAGCAAAAGCTGTAATTTTCACCTTCAGATTACCAGGTTAAAAAGGTATATCACACTAAATAAAATGGCCAGCCAGGAGCTATGGCACACGCCTCTAATCCCAGCTACCAGGGAGGCCAAAGCAGGAGGACCTCAAGTTCCAGGCCAATTTGGGCAACTAAGCGAAACTCTGTCTCAAAGTCAAAAGAATAAAAGGACTGGCCAGGCATGGAGGCGCACACCTGTAATCCCTGCACTTGGGAGGCTGAGGCAGGAGGATCACTGCGAGTGCAAGACCAGCCTGGGATACAAACTGAGCTCAAGGACAGCCTGAACTGCATAGCGAGACCCTGTCTCAAAAAGACAAAAAAAAAAAAAAAAAAAAGAAGGACTAAGAATGTGGTTCAGCAGTCCAGAGTCCCTGAGCTCGGTCCCCAGCACTGTATCACATAAAATCAGCTAACTAATAAAACGATCAAACTTCAAGAGAACCAGACACTGCCAAGGGCAGTGGAACTGGCCATGCCCTCCGGAATGGAAGTTAGTACTCCATGCCACCACTGCACAGGTGGCAGCTCATTTCTTAGGGCCTTTCCTCTAGACAAGTGGACACATGTCAGACACATTTGAGCCTGGATGCTCTTTGGAGTGTGACAAAAAAGGGGGACTAACAAATACACACTGGTGAGAGCTGACTGGTAAGGAATGAGTCCTCCATGAGGGAATATTACACAGCCTCCAAAAAGAATCTGGTACATGGCTTCTAGAAAAAGCCATTAATTATTTAGTATCTTTAAAAAGATGTAACAGTGTGTATGCGAGCACATATGAATATTTTCAGAGTAACACAAGTGTAAATAACACTGAGCCTGTGCAAGTCCACGCAGTATGGACAGCAGCTGCTGCTGTGGCTAGGAGCAGGCAGGCACCACAACAAAGGCAGCCTGAAGCGACATCTTCGAAACCTTGAGTCTTTCATCATGCTTAGAGTGGAAAGGAAAACTTCAGCTAAAAAAATGATTTCAAAAAGCGGGTGATGCTGCATTCAACGGTATCACAGTGACTGAGGCACCTGCAAATGCCCATGAAAAGCCAAAATGCAACACACCTGATCTGCTGAAAAATGTCAAGTTCACTACACATAAGCATCACATAAATATTTTGTTCAGCTGATAACCACCAGAAGAAAACTAACTTCAAAAAAAGGAAGAAGCTAAGCTCTCTGGAGGCAGCAGGCGAGGGCACGGTCACCACCAGCTGAATGCCCTGTGAGCCCGGGCCTGGCACATACCTGCAGGTGGCATCACCGATTGCCTCCGGAAGGGGTCTACCTCCGCCACAGCACCAGGCCCTGCCACCAGGCTCCCCACCAGCGCCTGCTGCTAGAAACACAAAAAGCAGTGAGATTCCCCTCACTCGTGAGTGTGAGAAGACTGAGTATCAATTATCACAACAATCCCAAACATGTACCTCATTCCTTTTAATAGGAGAAATGTTATCTACTCAGTCTCTGAACAGACGTAGGTAATGTATACTTGTGTGTGATAAACACTACACAGTTCTAACTTACCTCTGCAGAATCAAAAGGACTTACAAAAGACATCACTCTGGTTTTAAATGGAATTTCAAATCAGCACACATCTGCAGTCCTTAGGTACCTAACTGGCTCTGCAACAGGTGAAAGACAGCAAAGGAGCTCTCCTGTGAAACCTTGGCTTCTGCTCTGTGACTACAGTCTGGCTGATCTGCCAGCCACACTGGTGGCCCAAACTCACACCAAACACAGCTCAGTAATCCAAGGAAAGTTAAGCTGTCTCCTATTGCAAAACAACACTAAAACCCCCATTAAGTAGCAATCTAACTTGGATCATCAAATTGGCATTTCTTATAGTTAGCAACCTATAGTAGTTATGTGAAATTGTGTGTTGTGTTACTTAAGTGTTTCAAAGCAAGAGAAGCCCTTGCTACATGGTTCCAAGCACCTGTAGGATGTTCTGGAAAAGGCTATGCACGAGGCAGGGTTAGGGAGGGGTGTCCTCTGGACCTTCCTTTCAATTCTACTATGAACCTAAAACTGCTCTAAAAAATAAAATCTTTCAGCCAGACATAGTGGTGCATGCTTCTAATGCCAGTCTATTCTACAGGCTGAGGCAGGAGGATCAAAAGTTCAAGGCCAGTATGGGCAACTCATCAGAAGAGCTAGGTGCACAGCTTGGTGGCATAGCCCGTGCCTAGCATGTATAGGCCCTGGGTTCAATGCCTAGTACCACAAAACAAGTATTTTTTTTTAATTTACCTAAAAAGCCACTGTGCTATTTTGAAAAGATAGTAACTAGCCCAGTCTCGGTAAGAACACTTAATCCCCCATTCCTTCTCCATCAGCATCAGAACTAGGCCACCCTAGCAAATGGTCACTATCACCATTTTGGTCTGGACAGGATTCAATCTGTCCACTCTGCTCAGGGGGGTGTTTAAATCAGAAGCTACAGAAAGAAAGATACCTTAACAAGGGGGGGATGGCCTCAAACCAATACCCTGCAGAACTCTGCACTACCACTCACTGCCCACCATGTAACAGTGTTTGTTCACATACTTGTGAACAGTGCAGTCAGTGTGAAGGCACCCTGCTATACTTGGGCAAAGATGGAGGAAGAAGGAAGAAGCAGGGGACAGAGCGTGGATGAAGAGGGAGGAAGGAAAGAAGGGACGAAGTGAAAGACAACATGCTAGCAACATCATCTCTATGGCAGGATTACAGATTATTTTATTTATTTACTTAGGTGGCAGTGTTGGGAATGGAACCCGGGGCCTTGTGCGTGCCAGGAAAGGCTCTACCACTGTGCTACATCCACCACTGAGCTACACCTTACTCAGTGTGGATAACTTGTAATTTGTATGTGGATTTTCTAAATTTTCCGAATGTCCCGTAATGATCATGTACTAATTATATGGACAGAAAAAGATATTTTTAATTAAAAAAACTCATAAAGAGCACATTCCAGATAGCCATAAACTTTAAGTGACATGTGAAAAAATGAAAAGACACTAGTGATGCAGAAGGGGAGTCCATACTTGTGAGAAGATAATGGAGCTCGGGAGAGCGTCCAGGCTGGCAGGGGAGGGATGGACAGGACAGTGGCACCCTAAGGACTGGCACAAAGCCAGATGAAGGAGCCTGCTGCACAGGGGTACTGTCTCCCTCCCTAACCCTGGCCAGACACACACATGGCATATGAAGGCCGAGACACAAAGTAGACGTCAGATGCCTCCTGACTCGGGAGCAGGACCACATTCTCAACCCCACAGTGAGCTAGACATTAAAGCAAACTCCTCACAATCCTCCAAAGGGAGACTAACGGAAGCCAGTTTCCAAACTCTAATACAAAATCACTCAAACTTACAAATAAGCAAGAAAATATGAGCCACACTCAAAAGACAATCAATGGACATTAACCCCAAGACAGCCCACAGCTGGAATTAGCAGGCAAGGACTTCCCAGTGGCTTTGATAATTGGTAAGTATGCTCAAGAATGTAAAGAAAACACAATAATGAAGGACAGGAAAGAAATCTTGACAGGAAAGCAGAAACTACAGAGAGCCAATTAAAGACCCCAGAACTCAAAACCACAACATCTGAAATAAAAACTCCCTAAACATGCTCCGTGGCAGCTGAAGGATGCAGAGGAGGCAGCAGCAGAGGAGGCAGCAGCCCTGAGATACAACTCAAAGAGCTGAGTCATGCAGGGCCTGACTTGGCTCAAGGTCATGTAGTGCCCATCTGACAACCCACACATGCACGCGCACTTAATTTTCAAACCTGCCAAAACAATCTGAAGGCAAACAAAAAGTCATTCAATGAACGGTGTGGGAGGATGGGGATTCATATGAAGAAATCCACAAACTATGCTTCATGAACACACTCCCGCCAGCTTGAACCACCAGTGGGAGGAGCAGTACAGTCATTCCTGGACCACTGGTGCACAAATGTGGGCCCCAGTGTGAACATGTTAAAATCAGAAAGGTCTGTATTCTGACACTTACAGGCGGGCAAGCCCTCCCATGGTAGCTAGGCCTCAGCTGCTGCTCGGCCTGCCCAGGACAGGTATATGGCTGCCATGTGACTGCTCTCTCCTGGCACCCAGTGGCAGCAAACACCAATTCCTCATCAGCAGAATGTTCAGTTTTGTATTATTTTATCAGTATGAAATTTTTACTGGTAAAGAAACTAATGCCTTTAAAATACAAACTTGAATGCATCTTGAGACCATAATGTTAAGTAAAATAAATTAGGCATACAAGTTTACTGCATGATTTTTTTCCTACATGAGAAACCCAAAATGTTATTAAAGAGCAAAATAAAAGAGCAGTAATAGGAAGGAGATTTTTTTCAAATAGGAAGGTGAACAAGAAAGAGATGGGAGGAGGAAGGAAGGAGGAAAGGCAAAAGGAATTTTAAAAAGGAAAAATAAAAGGAGCTTTTCCAAATGAGAACAAGAGTTGGAGGGTGCAGGGTAGGGTTGGTGGGGAACAGGGTGACAAATAATTACACACAGGAACTTCCTACAACAAATGTAATCATGTACTGCAAACGTGTAATAATACAGTTTAAAAGATAAAAATAAACTACAAACTGCATCAGCCAGGCATGGTGGCAAATACCTGGGATCCCAGCACTCAGGAGGAACATGAATTTGTAATCAGTCTAGAATGCAGAGTGAATTCAAGGCAAACCTAGACTACACAGTAAATCCTTATGTCAAAATAAATTCTTTTTTTTTTTTTTCAAAATAAATTCTTGAAAGAAAATAAAATACAAATTTGACTTTAAACCATGCATGTTGGCACATGCCTATAATCTCAGCATGGAAGAAGTTAAGGCAGGCTCACCGTGGTGGTGCACGCCTATAATCCCAGTACTTGAGAGGCTGAGGCAGGAGGATCGTTGTGAGTTCGAGACCAGCCTGGGCTACAAAGTGAGCTCAAGGCCAGTCTGAACCACACAGCAAGACCCTGTCTCAAACACACACACACACACACACACACACACACACACACACACAAAGAAGCTAAGGCAAGAAGATCACTGTGAGTTCAAGACCAGCCTAAATTACAAAGTGAGACCCTGTCTCACAAAAAAAAAAAACCCACAATTTTAAAAAACAAAACTTGTTTTTGGGGTCAGGATCCCCCTATGCAGTTCAGGTTGCACACACAGTGATCTTACAACAATTCTCCTGCTCCAGCCTCCTGAGTGCTGGGATTATACGGGTATGCCACCACACCAGGCTCTTTTAAAAATAAAAGGAGGAAAGGAGGAAAGGTATACAGAAATTTAATTCGGGGTTGTTCTTTAAAAAAGACGTTGTCAAAAAAGAGCCACAGGCCTAATACCATTCACAAGAGCTTGGAAAGCATAGACAGGTGAAACCAGAGCCTCATCCCAAGGAGACAGCCTAGACAGCAGTAGACTGAAGTCCTTCTAAGAAAAATGGAGACCAGCAATGGCTGGCAGCTTCTGGTAACCACATTTCTGCCCAATTCAAAGAAACAAATACTTAGCAAGTAAGCAGCAGGTAGGAGGGCCACGCCCTCTATAAGAGTGGTACTCTGTCACCCAAGGGCAGAACTGGACACAGGAGGGGGCGGAGGTGTTCAGGAGGACACACATGCACATGTGTAGGTGGGAAGAGACAACCCCCTACTGCCTCCTCTGTTCCTCCCAGCTTCCAGAAGCCTCCTCAAGCTTGAGCGTAGACACAGCTCACCAAGGAGAGCTCAGACAGGAGAACCAACTGAAGTGCCTTTCCCTTTACTACTTTTTCTTTTTTTTTTTTTTGAGATGTGCTACAGTAAGTTGGGGGTTTTTTTGGTACAGGGAATCAAACACAGGACCTTGAACTTGCCAGGCAGGTGCTGTGCCACTGAGCTAAATCCCCGGCCCAGTTATTTTAATTTAAACATTCATTATATTTTTCAATCATACCTCATATATCAAAACAAAGTTTACTCCTATAAACTTTTACTATACACATAAAAATATGAGCATACACATAAGGTAATATGAAAAACAAACAGTGGTGTTACAATCCCAGAGACACTGTAACCACAAGCGAGAGCTTAGGAGGAACTGTGTGAGACCAGTACTACTCCTGCATGGGGTAACCACACTCCTAACACCATGACAGCCTTGTGAAACAAGACAAACAGGAACACGCAGACAACACTGGGAACTTCAAAATTTATAGTGATTAGCACAGACAACAGCTGCAAAATAAAGCTTATACTGAAGCCACGGTTTTGTGTGTGTGTTCTGTTTTTTGAGATAGGGTGTTACTATGTAGTTTAGGCTGGCCTCGAATTTACAGCAATCCTCCTGCCTAAGCCTCCCAAGTGCTGAAATTACAACTATGTGCCATCATGCTCAGCTGAAACCTTGTTTAAATTTTCTAGAAACGTGAGTATGGCAGCCAAGCCCATAGAACACCAGCAATAAGGGGCAGACTTAGCAGGTCCTGACCAAACCCCAAGTGTGCCCCCAGCAGCCCTGTAAGCACTAGGGCCTCTTGCCCAGGCAACACTACCCTGAAGGATGCTTCCCAAACAGAGGGGGACTACTGACCAGACAATGTCTAATAGGACTGCAGTTCCTCAAATCAAGGGAGAATGACCAGCTGCCATAACAGCGAGTAAAACGTAAAAGGAGAGCTTGGGGAAGGGAAGGTGAGGAGGGGGGAGAGGCAGAAGAGGGGATGAAAAATTGTATATTTGTTTCAGCTGGCTGACAGGCAACAGAACATGAAAAGTTCTTGTTAGGGTGATGAAATTCCAGACAATCACTCACGTTCTTTAACAGAAAATGACTGAAAGGTGCTTTCTACTTAGGATGAGTCTCTATAAATAAATATGCATCTACTATTTTATATAGAACACCTGCACACTCAATATCACCTGAAAGCTTTTAGAAAGTAATACACATACAATACACAAAGGTCTGGATTCATTTCTAGTTTCATTTATTTCTATAGTCTATATGAATTATCCAACATAAAAATTCTAATAGCTGGCTATAAATTAAACCCACACTGAGATTTTTCCCTCCAAAAGAGAGATATTTTTCATTTCAATTTTTTATTTCCTCAGAAATCTACTGGTATTTGCCTCAAAAATCTGTAACTCAAACTGGGTGTGGTGGTGCAACCCCATAATCTCAGCACTCAGAGGAGGCTGAGGCAGGAGGATTGCTATGAGTTCCAAGCCATCTTGGATTACATAGTGAATTCAAGGCCAGCCTGAACTACATAGCAAGACTCTGCCTCAACAACAACAACAATCTGTATCTGAAAATGTAGACCCGCTGTTTCCCTCCTTCTGCCTTTCAAAACATTTTTATAGCTGGGCATGGAGGCGCACGTCTGTAATCTCAGAACTTGGGAAGCAGAAAGATCTTTGTGAGTTTGAGACCAGCCTGGCCTATGAAGTGAGCTCAAGGCCAGCCTTAACTGCATAGCAAGACCCTGTCTCAAAAAGGCCCCCCCAAAAAAAAAAAAAAAGATGAAAGAAGGAAAGAAGGGAGCGAGGGATGGAAGGAGGGGAGAAGGGTGGAGAAAGAATCTAACTCACTATATTCTACCCAGTGTAATTTCTGGCAACCTGGTACATATAACAGTAAATCAGTAGTTCATTTGTACTGCAAATATCTTTTTGATATATCTGTACTTATTACTCCTTGCCTGCCACTGACCCACAGTTCTAAAGCAAATAATATCAACGTGACCTATAAATGTACTAATATTACATTCCTCCATGTAGTGACAGGAAAGAGGTCTACTAATTTTCTACCAATCTTCAATTTAAATTCATTACAATGAGCACATAAATAGCAGAATCAAATTACTATTCACCACAAAAGAAACCATGACCCTTGGAGGAATATCCAACTTCAGAGCCAGATCGAGGCACATACACAATGAATTTTAATGTAGTCTTGTCAAAAGTAAAGTGTAGTTCCCTGAAGCGGCTCCCACGGGTCCACTATAGACAACTTCAGCATCAAAATAAATATCAAAAGACAACAGGATGGGGCTGGGCAGCAGAGGGCCTAGCAAGGAGCATCAGGAATGCTTATACAGTGATGAAAATGGACACTAGGACTGTCATGTGGGTGACACAGGTGCACATGTTTGTCAAAACTGAGCATATCTAATGCTGAAGATCTATGCAATCTGTTTGTAAATCATATCTCAATTCAAAGTAATTCCATTTTTGAAAGTCTCAAGACTGGCATGGTGGTGCAGACCTATAATCCCAGCTCTCAGGAGGCTCAGGCAGGAGGACCATAAGTTTAAGGCCAGCCTAGGGTACACAGCAAGTTCAAAGCTGGCCTAGACTATACTATATAGCAAAACCGTGTCTAAAAAAAAAAAAAAAAAAAAAAATCAGGCCAGGGATATAGCTCAGTGGCACAAGTACTGCCTGGCAAGCACAAGGTCCTGTGTTCAATTCCTGGTATAAAAAAAAAAATCATAAATCACATCAACAGCAGAAAAACAGCATTAAAATTCAACACCTGCTGGTGATACAGGACATGTACAACCTACAGCTCCCACCACATCCTGGTTAAGGACCAATGCTTCTGAGAACAGGGAGGCTGGCTGGCTGCACTCACTCCTGGTCTTCAGCACCACACTCGAACCTCCTGCCCAGGTCACAAAACAAGGGGAAGGAACAGAGATATGTCTAGGAAAAGAAAAACAATGCCTGGTTTCCTTGCAAACATGAGTCTCTATGCATGAAATCTAAAACAGCAGCTCCTAACATCCATGAGTTTAACAAGGTTGCAGAATGCAGATTCAAATAATACACTATATTTCTAAATATTTGCAGCCTAAAGGTGAAAATTATTTTTTAATTTTAAGTACTATTTATAGCACCACAAAAACTTGGTACATGGCCGGGTGTGGTGGCTCATGCCTGTAATCCCAGCACTTGGGAGGCTGAGGCAGGAGGATCGTTGAGAGTTCAAGACCAGCTTGGGCTACAAAGTGAGCTCAAGGCCAGCCTGAACTGCATAGTGAGACCCTGTTTCAAAAAGACAAAAAAAAAAAAAAAAAAAAAAGTATATGTAAGCATAAATCTAACAAAATATGCATACAAGATTAGTATACTGAAAATTACAAAATGCTGATACAAGACAACACAGACATGAACAAATGAAGAGAGTCACATTTAAGGACCAGTAGACTCACTACTGTGAAGATACCACCTCTCCCAAGCTGGTACAGCTGCCATGCAGCCCTCACCAAGACCCTAGCAGGGTCCCTGCAGAGGCTCACAGCTGATTCTGAACTTTGTATCAAGGGGAAAGAAACCAGAATGACCAGAGCAGTCCTGAAAAAGAACAACACTGGAGAACACTCTGCCTCAAGGTTGACCAAGAAGCCACAGCAGCCAAGCTGGTATAGCAGTGGCAAAAGGCCGGAGGGGACCAACAGAGGACAAGACCCAGGAACAGAGCCACACCCAGGCAGCCGACTGACTTCTACACAGAGACGCAAAGTCAGTCAACAGGGTAGGACAGTCCTTTTTATTTATTTATTTATTTATTTTTTTGAGATAGGATCTTTCTATGCAGTTCAGGCTGGCCTTAAACTCGCAATGATCCCCCTTGCCTCAGCCTCCCAAGTGCTAGGATTACAGGTATGTGCCACCATGCCTAGATAAGACAGTCTTTTCAAGACATGGCTCAGGACACAACTGTGCAAAAAAATGCAAAATATGCAAAAGACAAACCATTACCTGTATTTGTCACGTTACACATGGCTTCACTGAAAATGGATCACAAGCCTAAATGTAAACTATAAAACTTCCAGCAAGGCAAGATGGCACATGCCAGTATTCCCAAGGACTTGAGAGGCACAGTCAGGAAGATTACATATTTAAGGCCAGCCTAGGCAATGTAGCAAGATCCTATCTCAAGGGCTGGGGATATAGCTCAGTGGAATAAGCGCTTGCCTAGCAAGCTCAGGGTCCTGAGTTTGATCCCCAGTACCGCAAAAAAAAAAAAAAAAAAGATCCTATCTCAAAATTTTATAAAAACAAAAAAAGGCCGAGCCAGGCAGTAGGGATGTAGCTCAGTACTCCCCAGATTCAATCGCCAGTACCACTAAAAAAGGAAAAAATTATAAAACTTCCAAAAACAAATACAGGAGCAAAGAGTTCTTAGACATGACATTAGATACATAATCCACTTAAAAATTGATAAGCTGTACTTCATCAAACTTAAAACATTTGCGCTGCAAAAGACAGCACTGAAAGGAAGACAGACTAGGGGAAAACTTCCAAATTTCATGTCTGACAAAAAACTAGATATCCGTATTATATAAAGAACTTTCAAATGCAAGAAGAAAATAAAATTCAATAAAAAAATGAGCCATGAACAATTATTTTATAAAAGACACACAAACAGCCAAAGATTGAAAGCAAAGACACGGATCAGACTCAGTGACACAACACACTAAAACAGGTGCATATCTATCAGTATGACCCAAACACAACTCTGACGACAAGCAACAGCAAAAGGGAATGACAGCAGAGAAGACCACACCACTGCAGGACACCAACCAGCATGACACTCTAGAAAAGCTGGCTATTTCCTACCAACGTGAACATGCACATATACGATCTAGCAATCAGACTCCTAGGTATTTACGCAAATGAAATAAAAGTTCATGTTTACTCAGAAAACTATGCTAGCAATTACAGTTGCTTTACACGTAAATCCTAAATGGAAGCAACCCAAGATCCTCCAAAGGGTGAAAGAATCTAGCAACATGACTTGCCCAGGAAATGAAGCAACAAAAGAATTGTCAATACAACAAACCGCACGATGCAGAATGAGAGACCCCACTTCAGCTGGAGAAGGCACACAGTCACAGAGCTGGAGAGCAGGGATAGGAGTGAGAGGGCTGAATCCAAGGGGATGACCAGGCACGGGTGACAAGAGGTGTGCTGTGTTTGACTGTCATGGTGGAGAGTACATGACTGTATCAGTCTGTCCCAACTCATATAAGTTCAGACCAAAAGTCAATTTTACTGAATGCAGTAAGTTTAAATAAAAACAAATAAATACTTAAGACTGACATATAATCTACCAGATTAAATATCCATACATAAATGAATATAAAATGAAGAAGGAAGCTCATCATTATAGCAGATGTCAATGAGCAAGCATGCTAGGAATGACAGAGGATAGAAAACCCCTATCAGCAATAACTAATTCAGACACAGATCATCAACTGACACTAGAATCAGTGAGTAATGGGATGATGCTTAATGAGAAATGGGAATTTACATAGTCTCAAAGTGTCATCATTCACAAAAGAAAAAATAAATGACTATCCACCGTACAGGTCTTGTGGACACCATTTTAGCCAAGTGCTCACGGTTAGCATCACCAGCCATGGTACAAAGTGATATCATGGTCTCTTGATACGACACACTCAGATGGACACATCATAACTTCTATGGCATTCTTCTCAAAACAATGACTGACCCAGCACTCAGGAAGCTGAGGCAGGAGGAGGACTGCTGTGAGTTTGAGACAAGCCTGGACTACAAAGTGAGCTCAAGGCCAGCCTGAACTGTACAGAGACCCTGTCTCAAAACAAACAAAAAAAAAACACCAAAAAAAAAAAAAGTGACTAAATACAGCCCTGGTGAACATCACATAGCCCCATACCACAGAACGTCTACAAAATAGCTGTTTTGCACTCTTGTGAAATACCAAGATGATCAAAGACTGAGACAATAGCCCAGACTAAATACCAAAGAGGCATGAAGACTAAACCCCCTGAGATCCTAACAGGATCCTAGGCTGGGGTAAGGACTACAACAAACAGCTTCAGAACAATAGATGGAATTTGAATACACACCATGGATTGCTGTAAAATGTCCTGGCTTTGACCGGATATACTGGGGTTAGGTAAGGTAACACCCTTATCTACTAGGTGATGAAGTAATTAGGGGTAAAGGGCCATTATGTAATGTCACATGTATGTATGAGAGAATGAGACTAGTGCAAACGGGCCAAAAAGTCAACAACTGAGGGATTTAGACTGGGTATGGGAAGTTTCTTGTATGCCTATTGTAACTTGTACATATGTTTGAAATCACATCAAAATTAAAAAGAATAAACAAAACATAAACAATATCACCAAAGATAAAACTGCTTTTAGAACCCAGCAGGATCTATTCCAAAACTACTCAACTCTGACAAAGTCTTACATCCTGGCCTCCCTAGAGTGCACTTGCTGAACTCCACTGGGAAGCCCAGGCCCTTGTGCCCTTGGGGCCATGTCAGCACTTCCTCTAGCTAAGGAACACACCAAATCATCATCTGCTCAAATCTGTTCTTGTTCCGTTTTGTACTGTTCTCAAAGTACAATAAAAGACGAAAGGAAGAATGAACAATTTACACACAGTACACAAGGAACCCTGGGCACACAATCAACAGGACTCGCAGATTAGATGACATGCACACTAAAAGCTACTACCACACTGCAGGTGTGTCAAAAAATAATGCAGTAAGCTCTGTGTGGTCACTGATTCATGCAATTTTTTAACTGTATACGTAAAAGAAGGCTTTTTAACTTTTAAAAATAAGGAATGGGCTCTGGAAAAAAAAATGCCAAAGAGCAAATAGTAAATTGAAGTTTAAAATATCTGGATGAAGGAAACGTTTGGGATGAGACTAAAGTTTAGAACCATCGAAAAGTACCTGAAATGGTTGCTGCTGGGATGAAAAAGCAGCAGAAACCTTTGGCGGAAGCTGGGTTGCTATAGCAACAGGAGTCCCAGTCTGCCCATCCTTGCCTGTCACAACCTTTACCTGAGAGAAATATTTTGAGAAAAAAAGCAACATAATTTTTAAGACTGCTCAAAATTGTTAGAATTTCATTGCTGTCAGCTCACTGATTCAGGTGTTTAAAAATGAAATGTTTTCGCATCACATCCTGTAAAAGGACACTGAACTGACAGATTTATAATACAGCAACTACCAATCTTCAAGAACTCCAGTTTAGATCAAAGGAAACATCCTACATTCTAAACCTTCAAACTTTAAAGTGGGAATGGCAGACTCAAGTAACAAACCCCTGAGGGTTCCCGGGCCATCTTTACCTCAGCACTGTTATCTACCTCATGTGGGTCACAAGGCAAAGGTCTACTGCAGCAGGAAGCTAGAAAGGGGATTTACTTTTCTTCCCACATACAGATAAGGTGACTGAGCTAACAGAAAACACTGGTATAAAGAGAACTGAATTTTACTGTTTTGTGACAATAGAGGGGAAGTCCTTGAAATAGTCATATAGACCTGAAAAACAAAAACAGTCCATCCCAGGAAGGGTGCTGAAGAAGACACAGATGGCAAAGCCACAGATACATCCATAGATGCCAGTGAGGATGCTGGAGCAGAGACAAGCTTTTGCTCACCAAAAGCTGGTTTCTTTACATAAGGGCTGACAAAGATTTAAACTGTTTTAGCTCCATCATAAAACATAAGCTCCACCAACATAGTGTACACTACACAACACAAAGGCACAAAATACAGTGCATTACAGTACAATTCTGTCACAGATAAGAGGACCTTGGGAATGACTACGGTATGGGATTTACTGTGTACCTATTCTAAGCACCAAAACATAAACTGTCTATACAAGATTTATCTATCTGAAGTATCACTTAATAGGCGTCTGCAGAAGCGTGGATTCCAAATATGAACTCAAACCTAAAACTACTTCTAATAATGGGGAAAAAATGTCATTTCTTTGCCACAATAACTATTATCTTAACTACGAAGATTAAGCCAGGTGTGGTAACAGAAACCTGTAATGCCAGCACTCTGGGAAGCTGAGGCAGGAGAAATCCATGTTCAAGCCTAGCCTGGGGAAAAAAAAAAAAAAAAAAAAAAGCCTAGCCTGAGCAACTTAGTGAGACCTTGTCTCAAAAAATAAACAAGGGCTAGGAATATAGCTCAGTATGAAAGCCCTGGGTTTGATCTCTGGCACTGCAAAATGAAATAAATAAGTGAATAAACAAAATCTCATCAAATATATTTAGTGATTTATAATTTTGACTGATTTAAACTCCTTGTCTTTTTTTTTTTTTTTTTTTGCGGTACTGGGGATCGAACTCAGGACCCTGCGCTTGCTAGGCAAGCGCTTATTCCACTGAGCTATATCCCCAGCCCTTAAACTCCTTGTTAAAAACTACACTGGCAGTTTTTATCAACAGAGCTATGTAAGTACTATTTGAAACTTGGAAACCATGTGACAAGTGCCAAGTTTTACACCTTCAGCAGAACCTTCCCTGCTTGCCACAGCAGGGCTGGTGACAGCTGTCAGTGTCCACCAGGGCCACCCAGGCAAAGGAGAAAACTGGACCGCACTGGCAAAGTTGTGGCCCTGAGATGGACCCTGGTTCCCAATGACAGCATCTGGTGCTCAGACGACACCAGTCACATCCCCCTTGTGCACCCTCTTCCCAACACAGCTATATGGAAATAGCTCTTCCTTGCTACAAAGGGAGAAGAAAAACACATTCTCTACCTTACCCCTCTATCAGACCCTGATGAACCCAAAATCTGTGCAACACTCCAGGTTCAAGAGTTACTTTTCAACTTGCTGCTGCATTGTTCTAATTAGCTTCATACAGAACCTCTACACTATTAAGCTGTTGTTTCTTACCTCATCATTGATAACCTCAGATTTTTCCTCCTCCTCCTCCTCTTCCTCCTCTTCCTCCTCAATGTCCAAATCATTCTGCCTAAGATATGCTTGCAATGGGGCATAATGTTTCTTCTTAAAGGCTAGGAAATCCATCATGTTCCCCTGAAGATGTTGCAAGAAAAACAGTTCGATCAGATACTCCTTGAAGGCCTCCCTGAGCACTTCCATCTCCTTGTAGTGGTAGTCCAGGCACTGCTTCCGCATCTGCGCCATCTCCTGGGAGGCTGGAGGGATCTCCTCCAGCTTCTTGGGTGCCTTCTTCACTCCTGAACTGCCCGAAGATGAAAGGGGTAGGCTGGAAAGGCCCGGAGCCATGGTAGTTCTGGACGGGCTGGTGGGTGGTGGAGGGGACGTCATTCCAAATGCTGAGGGCCCCCCGACCCCAGGGAGCAGCATGCTGGGAGCCCTCTCGAATCCCATAGGTCTGCTCAGTGGCTGCCCCTGCAGCGCCTGCTGCTGCTGCTGAATTAACTGGCCCTGAATGATGCTGCTAATCTGGGGTGGTAGGCTCGCCGTGGTGATGTGGCCTGGACTGGCCAGGGGTTGCAGACTGGCCCCACCTGCAGCTGCAGGACTCTGGGGCCCCAGATGGTGAATAGTGCCTCCCGACTGTGCATGTGGTTGGGACAGTCTCCGTTCACGGGCCACAATAGGAGCCCCTGCGTGCTGGAGCTGAACCTGGGCTCCCTGAGCCATTGGGGCGAGGCCTGGTGCCTCCTGAAACACAAAGTGGCCGCCACTGGATGGGCTCAAGCTGATCTGCCTCACAAGCACACTGGCGTCCACAAAGCCTCCAGTGGGGCTGCTGCTGCATATGCCCAGCCCTGGGCCTGGGGCCCCAGCACGCACACTCTGCAGGGCCTGCCCAGGCCCTGGGCTGGGCTGTGTGGGGCTCTGTGTCTGGACCTGCTGGGACAGAGGGGAGGTAACTTGGATGTAAGATGGGGAGCCATGCTCAAACCGCCTCTGCTGTGCACTAAACTGGAAGCCTGGCGAGGTGGGGCTGGGCAGCGGCAGTGGAGCCAGTGTGATCTGCTGGTTTCCTCCCACAACAGGACCGACATTCTGCAGGGTGATGTTCACATTCTGCCCAGCCACAGGGCTTCTGCTCATCAGCTGCTGTATCTGGTAACCAGGGGACTGAGGTGCAGATGGACTGGCTGATGGAGCAAAGGGTGCCGCAGGGGATGGGGGCAGGTTTGGATGAGCCGGCTGCTCTTCCTCGCTGCCTGTAAAGGACCTGGACCTCTGCAGCGGATGCTGGACATTCTGAGGGCCACTGCCATGGTGCATTATCACCTCCCTTTGCTATCCCACGTAATATTCTCCTAGAAAATCAAAATGAAAAGGAAGTTACTGGGAAGCAGATAAAATTGCTTGATTACCACTTAGTACAATTACTACCTGCCAGCCATGGAAGCTTCTCTAAAGGTACATGCCCACTGGCATCTGATTCTGACCACAAGGCATCTCACTAATGTACCTCAAACAATGTGCAGGAGCCCACCTACATCTTACCCACAGACTGTTTTCTCTTTCCTCCATCATCCAAGATGCCAAAAGGAAAAAAGAAAAAAGGTCGAGGGAAGCAGGTGGCACTGGGCTGATGTCGTGAAGAAGCACGAGACCAACAAGGTTATTTGGTAATAGCCTGAGGATTTTAGCAATGAACAGGACAGTGAGCCCAAAAGGAACTTCACTCACTATGTCCAATGATCCTGCTACATCCAGCTGCAGCACCAAAGGGCTCTCCTCTAAGGGGGCTGACGGCGCCTCTTGCAATTCACTGTCCCCATCCTTGTACACCCAAAGAGCCACCTGGTTGCCTGAGCTGGCACCAGAGGACAAACCTGAGATGGAGCAGGCAGACAGACTAGGCAGGGAAGAAAGCTTCGAGCAAATAAAACAGCCCTATCAAGAGACAGCCAGTCTTTAGAGCATGCGTCAATATGCAGAAGAGGACCACCAAGGAAGGAGAGGATGCACCGGTATTTACCCAGGATCGGGACAGGCCAGCTCTGCAACCTCTGCAGGGCTAGGGACAGAATGTGTAGAGCACTATGCAGGGACGTCCCCAGGCATGGAAGTAGTTTTTCTCCCCAGGACAAACAAGGGTGGAAATGCAGTGACAGATGGTAACCAGCACTCAGCCCAGAACCAGGTCCCTAGGAGATGTGGGACAATGCCCCACGAAAGGGCAGCTGCTCCTCAGAGCCAAACAACTCCTGGAATGAAGAGAAGCAGAGCAAGGAAACCTGAATCCTAAAGGGACTGAACTGCACACTGTTGATGCCAGGCTGAGCACGTGCTACTATACAGCTGCTCCAGCCCTGTCAGGGACACCCAGCTCCTTGTCTTCCTGGGGTTCCTGATACCCCAACCCTGACCAGACAGTGATCAAAAGGCTTCCTCCTACTCCTCCAAGACAGATAAGAGCCCCTTTACATCTTAAGATTATCACTGCTCATGAGAAAACGGACCAGGGATAAAGATATCATGAACCTGAAGAAGCTACAAAATTCATAGGGCTCTTACAGTCCCAAATCCCGAGTTGAACTGTAATACATATGAAATCAAAATTATACAATTTATAAATGCACAAGTATATTCCTAGCACACATCACAAACAAGTGTGAATTTAAACCAGAAGAAAGGCATAATCTGACCATACCACTAGTCCCTGAAAACGGAGCTGAAAATACAGGCCAGCTCAGCTAACTGCAGGGAATGAAAGAACATGGAAGGAAGAGCCTGTACCACCCACCCAGCGTGCCCAGCGCTCCACCCCCATGCTGTGGGGCTATGGGGAACCCCGCCATGCTCAGCTCCCTCCTTGACCTCCTAAAGTGAACATTGTGAGGGGAGGTGAGAGCCAACCAAAAGACAGAGCAGACACATGCAGGTGTGCTTGGGTTACACATAGCACACCCCAGGACAGCAAGGCCACCAGGGTTCGGAAAGAAGCCCACAAATATGGTGTTCTTTAAGATCTGACACATCCATGTACCAATTCTCCATAATAAATGTCTCCGTTATGGATGGCAAATGTGTACTAATAAAAAATAACTAAGAATAAAAAACATGATTATTCACAAAACCAGAAGAAAGTAAGAATTGGGGACAAAATGTTATAATGCACTAACATTCAGAAAATTCAACATACTTCCTCAAATCATTTCAAAATAAATGAAAAAATTTTAGAAGCCAACACTCCAACTTTTATATTAAATGTAAAAAACTTATGTTGGGCATGGTGACGCATGCCTGTAATTCCAGCACACGGGAGGCTGAGGCAGGAGGATTGTTGTTATGCTTTTTGTCTGGATGTCGCCCCCAAAGCCTCATGCAGTCATGGGGCGGGCTTCTAGGATTCGTGATTGATCCATGATTCAATGCTGGGATTATGGGTGTGAGTGCTACACCTGCCCCAGGGGTAGTCTGCATATAATGTAAGGGAGGGAAAGAAGCTACTGTCACCATGCCATTCCTCCCTTTTGAGTTTTTTACTTTTGCTGTGTTCTACTGCTGCCATGAACACTTGCCCTCTGCCATGTGCCACCTTGCCTTGTAGCTAGCCAAGTATGGAGTGAAAACTCCACAAACTGTCAGCTAAATAAACCTTTCCTGGCTGGGTATATAGCTCAGTGGAATAAGCGCCTGCCTAGCAAGCGCAGGGTCCTGAGTTCGATCCCCAGTACCGCCAAAAAAAATAATAAAATAAACCTTTCCTGCCTTAATTTTGGGTGTCAGGTATTTCATTCCAGCAACAAGAGAACAGTAACCAAGACAATAGTTGTGAGTTCGAGACCAGCCTGGGCTACAAAGTGAGCTCCAGGCCAGCCTAAACTGAACAGTGAGACTCTGTCTCAGAAAGAACAAATAAATATTTTAAAAAACTAAAACAACTTTCTGAACAGTTAAAAAAAAAAAAACAAAGCCTATAAAGGGAACTACTAAGTCTTGGAAGGAAATTCAATTTCTAATTTTAAAAATAAAAAAGCTGTATCTGAAAGATTTAAAGACAAAATTTTTCAGACAATGAAAATTCAAAAGTAAGAGCCAAGAGTAGAGTTCAGAAGCACAGTACCTCCCCAGCATGAAGGAGGCTCTGGGTGCAATCCCTGGAAGTACTATAAGAGAAGGCAGGCAGGCAGGAAGGAAGGAAGGAATCATAAGTAACTCATGGAAACATAAAACCAGACATCTTAGAAAAGACGTGTGGAATGAGGGTTAGACAGAGCTATCAGCAGCACAATAGAAAGCACTCAAAAAGGTTGTTGAACACTAACTCCGGTAGGAGACAGACCAGAACATACAATCTGCAAAACAAGAAAAATATCAATCATTTTAACCGCTTAGCCAGGCTTGGTGGCACATGCCTGTAATCTTAGCACTCCGGAGGCTGAGGAAGGAGGATTGCTACAAATTTGAGGCTAGCCTGGGCTACATACTGAGTTCAAAAGAAAAAAGAAAAAAGGAAACGAAAACAGTTAAACAGGTCATAAAATCTGGGTCCCTTCCACCTGCCACTAATAAATACAACACAAAGTATTACTCCAGCCCCTGTGGGCAAGATCCCTGGGTCTCTACCTCCTCACGCTGCAGGGGTGTGGCTGAGGCAGGATGGGGAGCCAGGAGCTCACAACCCAAAAACATCTCTAGAATCTTGAGGTGCAGACAGCAGTAGGGAAGTGAGGGGAATCAAGATGACCCATCACCTCTGACCCAGTAGTCCTACTCCTGAAAATATATCCTAGGTAGATTAATTCACTATGCATACACACCAATAATCCCAGTACTTGGGAGGCTGAGGCAGGGAGACTGAGTTTGAGCCCAGCCTGGACAACTTAGTAAGATTTTGTCTCAAAATATAAAATAAAAAGAGGTAAGAATCTCCACAATTAAGAGTGTAGTTATAGAAATCAGTGTCGAGATTCCTCACAAAATGAGGACCAAAGGTCCTATTCAACCCAGCTACTTCCCTTCCAGGTACTTTTCCAGAAGAACTGAAAACATCATACCACAGCAATGTATGTGCATCCATGTTTATGCAGTGCAATCTGTCATAGCTAAATCTTGGAAACAACCCAAATGCCCATGAACTGAGGAATGGATAAAAAAAGATATGATATTTTTATACAATGGAGTATTACTCAGCCATAAAGAAAGATAAGCTCGAGGCTGCTACAGGTAAATGGATGCAACTAGAGATCATACTCATAAGTGAAATAAATCAGACCTGCATGTATAAGCAATGTATTGTCTCACTAGTGTAAGAACCTGAAAAAGTGAATAAAAATTAGGAGGTATGATACTGTGAAACAAAAGGAAACTGCTCAAAAGTAAAGAGCAACTGGGATAAGGGAAAAGAGAAGAGAGGAAATTATGTATATACAGGATAGCTAACATAGTTGTACTGCTTACTTCTATTGCTTTACTGAAAGGAACAGTTAATGATTAATCATTTGATCAATCTTGCATGTCTATATTTGTTTTCCTGAGTAACCACTATAAAGGTATCAATATATAATACAGCAACCATTAAGTTCCTGTCACCTTGCCTATAATTCAGTATTGCTTGTACTGTTCTTGTGCTATTTTGTAAATGGATGTCTGTTTGTTAATATGCTATTTTCTTTTTAAAATAAAAAAAAAAGAAATACTCAATGTTGAAGTTCTATCAGTGATGGTGAAACTTTTGGAGCTTTCAATAACAGCCTGCTGCAGCATGCATACCACAGGTTCACCACCACTGTTCTACATGTAAATATGTAATAAAAGATGCAAAGTATTCATATTTTTGTTTTGTTTTTAAAGATAGAAACTTGCTGTGCAGTCCAGGCTGGTTTTGAACCTATTATGTAATCCAGGCTGGCCTTAAATTCATGATCCTCCTTCCTCACCCTCTGGATCATAGACATGTGCTACAATCCCAACAGATTCCTTCGTCCCCATGTTGGGCCTTAAATCTAGAACATTTAAAAAAAAAAAATCCAGAACGTTCACATTGAGCTACATTCCCAGCCTTTTTTTCTTTCCCGAGACAGGTGTTCACTAAATTACTAAATGGATGGAGTCCAGTTTGCAACCCTCCCACCTCTGCCTTCCACAGACCTGGGATTACAGGTATACACCACCACGCCTAGCTTGGCCACATATATCATTAAGTGAAAAAGCAGGATATTAATTGTACAGGTTTATCACTATTATGTAAAAATCATCAATACAAAGAGTCCACTGAGACACATCAAAATATTAATACTGACCTCCACCTGATGAACTGTGGTAGAGCCACACGAGGAGCCCAGGCGACTGCCACCACAGCACAGGGAATGCAGGCACAGAGGCCACACCAGCTGTCCAGCTCAGACTATACCCATGGTCACTGGCAGGGAAATCTGGAAAAGGCAAAACCACAGGGCCAGAGATTAGAACCGGACAGGACAGGGCAGACCTGAAAGAAGCAGGAGGCTACCTCTACAGCTTGACTTCTACAGTGATTACACTAAAACGAAAAGGACACAGCAGAACTATACAGTAAAAACCACAAATTTTTACAGTAAGTGAATTATATCTTGATCTTTTAACAAAATGGTTTCTGACTTCAGTGAGCTTATTCTTGAGTAACAAATACAACTCACCAGGCATGGTGGTGCACACCTGTAATCCCAGCACTTGGGTGGCTGAGGCAGGAGGATTGTTGCAAATTTAAGACCAGCCTGGGCTACGAAGTGAGCTCAAAGCCAGCTTGAATTGCAACGTGAGACCCTGTCTCCAAAACAAAAACAAAAAAAAGAAACAAACACAACTATAGAGAAACTATCTAAAAACATTTCCAAAAAATAAGATGTTGGCACTCCCAACAGGAGCAGACCACCACCCATGACTAAGCAAGGGTTTCAACTGGCTGGCTGTCTCACTTTCACTCAGCCTTCTTCTGACACACAGGATGGTACAGACGTCTGGGACAGGTGTGACAATCACTTCTGAGGGATCAGAATTTGCACATTCTCATCTATCATCTCTACCAGTTACCCTGAAAAGCACCTCATCCTGCTGCAGAAGAGCTACCACAGAACTAGGTCTTCCTGTTCCTCTCCCTACCTGCTTCCCCATCTCCAGCCAACACTGTCCTCCTCTGGACTTCCACAAGGTCATCTGTCTAGATTCCACAGGGGGAGTGAAACTGTGGAAACTGTGTCTTGCTTGTCTCATTTATGTTTTCTAGAGTAGCAGTCCCCAGCCTTTTTTGCACCAAAGACAGGTTTCATGGAAGACAATGAAGGGGTCACAATGAAAAATCAGTAGAAGCCCCGAACTTGTTTTCCTGCAACTAGGTGGCCCACCTAGTGAGTGAGGGACGACAGTGACACCGGTATGTGTTACCTGTGCCCAATCTACTCTGTAATCTCATTTTAGCAGCTGGCACTGCAGAAAACCCTGCTTCACAAAGACAGGATGTTGGAAACAGAAGTAGGCTTTTCAGTGTTTTTGTGGTCATCTCAGGATATTACACTTTTGATGTTAATCTAGAACATACACAGATTTGAAGTTATTTCCAACATACTTTTTGCTTTTTTATTTTTTTTCTTTTTGAGACAGGGTCTCATTATGTAGCCCAGGCTGGCCTTGAATCTGCAACAATCCTCCTACCTCCCAAGTGCTGGGGTTATAGGCATGTGCCACAACGCCTGACTTCAAATATACTTAGGCCACTGTCATCTGCACTCTCAAGCAGCTGCTCCTCCTCCAGCACCAACAAAGTCAATCCCCCAGGCTCCTTCACAAATGGGGTGCATATCCATTCCTCCCCACTTCTGGGGTTTTTCTTTTGAAGCAGAGGGGTAAAGTGCTCTAACCCTTCTGAGAGCTGACAGGTGACCATGCGCTAGCTGGGAGGAAGAAGGCCCTGCCTCAATCTCCCTCGAAGTCTCTGCTAAGGTATGAAACATGCCAAAATCCCCAGTGCTCACTCGTCACCCCGCAATTCCCATTCAGCTTTGAATGCTGCCACTTCATCTGACAGCAGCAACTCAGCTGTCATTCTCCCTGAGCGACAGACAGATTGAGTTTGCTGAGCAGGTTGAATGTGTCATGGGAGGAAAATTCTGCAGCCCAGTCCATGTCCCTGAAATGTGCTGCCAGGTAACCACTTGTCCAGAAGAAATCTCTGGAGCAGCTCTCCTGCTGCGGATCTATGGTTGGTGATCTACCTTACAAACAACCTCACTTCTGTGCAAGAGGAGATGTGTGCACTCTGCATCCACCTCCACACACAGCTGTGCCAACTGATGTGAATTAAGGGTATGTATTTTAATGTGGTTGATCATCTGAATCACATCCTGCAAGACCCTGTTAAATCCAGGTGACATTTTTCAGCTAGACACTATTTTCAGCCATATGGATGACACATTGCCAAGATTCATATTCAGAAGCCACCTCCTTAACCTGACCCCAAAACCAGAAGGCTGTCCAGTCATAGCAGCTGCACCAACTTGCATATATCAACACAAAGTGACTGGTCCAGCCCTCCTGCTGTGTGGTCACTCAAAAACTTGAATAGCCCTGCAGCTGTGGTGTTGGCTGGCAAGAGAAGCACACATAACGTCTTCATGCACATCCTCTTAAGAAACTGATGGCAAAGACAAGCACTGCTGCCTTTTGGTCACATTGAAGACTCATTAACCTGGGCTGTGGGTCACAGAGACGCATGAGCTTGAACAAGCGTGCCTCACTATCCCATGCTGGGCCATTGATCATCTAGTGACAACGACAGCCTCTGAACCGCAGCCCCTCCTCAGAGTTCCTAGCAAATATCCTTGGCAGCAGGTAGGACCAGTTCCTCAGCCACAGCAAAGACTTCCTAGCTTTAATGATGCAGCAGCCACCGAGACCCACGCCTTCAGTCAGGCACATATGATGGTGCAGGGCTGCAGTGGCTGCTTCTGTTCTTGGGTTGACATTTTCCTGTTGAAAAACTCCAAAGCCTTGTGATTTGGTGCAGGGTGCTTGGTCTCCCTGTGGTAAGCAGTGAAGACACTTACACAGCTTTCTGGAGAGCCAGTCACCAGAGCACCTGAACCACTTACAGCAGTGAACAAGGAACTTAAATAGAACTCTTGGTACTAAATTTTCTTTTAGGCACAACTTCTTTTCATTGCAGTCTGAGTCTTCCACCATCTCATTACTGGGTCTTTCCCCTTGCTAAGAGGTTCTCCAGTGATGTTTGTTTTTTTTTCATTCTGGCCACGGTTACCTTGTGGGCTCCCAACACTGTGATAGAGACAGCGTGGAAAGAGGCACAAATGGAAATATTAAGTCAAATACCAAGAGGGCCATACATGGGCTAAAGTAAGTGTCAGCTCCTGACTTAAAGCTGCCACAGATGCAGCTCTGTTGTCACTGGCCATTCCCTGATGTGCTTGTGAAAAAAAAAAAAAAAAAAAAAAAAAGTGAGGAGTCTGCACATGGCTGACCTATCGGTCTGTGTGCAGTGACACTTAACTGCTCATGTTCATCTGTATCTGCAGCTGTTCCCTATCAAAAACTGGGTTAAATAACCCTAAGTTATTGCAGGCTGATCAGGCGAGCGGACGGTGAAGGCTTAAATAAAACAGACAAAGGAAATGATTTTAGGGCCCCAGGAAGGACTAACTCTGTTACAGCTTCAAAATTCTCTGAGTTTACCTAAAGACTTCTCTAGGCGGCCCATATTTTGTTTTCAAACAAAAGAAGAGACAAAAAGGCAGGCTGGAATCTCGCAGGACCTTGGGAGAATTTTTTAAGTAAAAAAAAAAAAGTAATTTAAAAAAAGTAGTAAATTATGTCAATCAGGAGAACTATCTTATCTTCAGGTTGGTATTTATTGTAGGAGTGTGGAGCCTGCAGCTGTAGTCCCCTGTGGCTAATTGGGGCTGGAGCCAAACACTCTCAGCTATAGTCTTATCTTGTCAGAAAAGTGCCTGAGCTTCAGACAACTCACAACCAAATGCAGAAAACCAACTGGTTAATATTACATCCTGCTTAGAGCCACTCTGTAGTGGTCCCCAACAGTTCCCAGCAAGCTAGGGTCACCACCTCAGTTCTGCCCCAGACCCACAAGCATCAGATTCTCACAGGAAATGAAACCTACATCCTTTGAAAGCATGAGGTGGAGCTCAGGTGGTGCTGTGAACACGGCAGGATGAGGGGCTGTAATCAGCTATGAGTACAGATGAAGCTTCAAAGTCAGGCTACTGCTCACCTCCTGCTGTGGGGCCCAGCTCCTAACAGGTCATAACTGGTACTATGCCAAGGCCCAGGGGCTGGGAACCCCTTCTCTATAGTGTCCTACCCATTGTGTAGCAAATGACAGGATTTCATTCTTTATGGCTGAATACTCCTCCACTGTACACCCCCCACACACACACTTGCATTTTCTTTATCCACTTACCCACTAATGGGCACCTGAACCAGATTTCATATATCGGCTATGGTGAATACTGCTACAATAAACATGGGTATGCAAGGTCTCTTTTTTTTTTTTTTCTTTTTTTTGAGACAGGGTCTTGCTATGCAGTTCAGGCTGGCCTTGAGCTCACTTTGCAGCACTGTCTAGTCTTGAATTTGCAACAATCCTCTTGCCTCAGCCTGCCGAGTGCTGGGATTACGGCGTGCACCACCATGCCTGGCCATGCAAGTGCTTCTTTGATATACTGACTTCATTTCCTTTGGATATAACGCAGAAGAGGGTTTGCTGGACCATGAAGCAGTTCCATTTTTAGGTCTGGTTTGGTTTTTGTTTCCATTTTGTGGTGCTAGAGATGGAACCCAGGAGTTCATGCATGCTAGGCAAGCGCTCTACCACTGAGCTGCAGCCCCAATTCCCATTTTTAGTTGCTTTGTTTTGAGCAGTAATGGAGATTGAACTCAGGGCCTTCACACTGAGCTACATCCGCAGCTTTTTCTCTAGAGACAGAGTCTAAGTTGCTAAATTGCCTGGCTGTAGTCAAACTTGCAATCCTCTTGTTTCAGCTTCCTCAAGCTCCACAAAGCCTGGCTCCATTTTTAGTTTTCTGAGGAACCTCCAGTACTGTTCTCCACAGTGAGCATACTAATTTATATTTCCCCAAGCATGCACTGCAGTTTCCTTCTCTCTGCATTCTTACTAGCATTTAGGGTTTTTTGGATTTGTTTGTTTTGCGTTTTGCCTTTTGAGTAACAGCCAATCCAACTGGCCCACGGGGTGCGGCGACGTGGGGCTCCCAACAGCTATGTTCAGTGCTGATGCCTGATGTTGGGCCACCACATCCTCACTTTATGCAAATCAACCCAGGGAGAGCCAGGTCAGGGACGGAACCCCAGCAGCATGGCCCTGGCAGCTACACCACAAAGCCTCACCTCAACTGGGCCCAGCAACAGGAGACCCTCCTTCCCTTTCCCCATAAGCAGACTCATCCTCAGAGCTGCTTTCAAACCCTCTCTATATTCCTGGAAAAAAATCTGACACCAAACCACAGACTAACCACTTCTGACTCAGGAAATTACAAGCAAACAAGCTTCAACATTTAAAACAATACTGACTTGGGTGGTCCCACTGTGGTGGCAGAGGCCAGTAATCACAGCACTAGGAGAGGCTGAAGCAGGAAGACTGAAAGCTCAGACCCAGCCTGGGCAACTTTGAGACCTAGCAAGACACTGTTTCAGATAAAAAGTTAAAAAGGGTTGGGTATGCAGTGTAGCACAAAGGCCCTGCATTCAATCCCCACTACTGCAAGACAGATGTGTGATAAAGCAGGGATGGGAAGTGTTTAGAATTTTCTTAAGTAAAGCAGGCAGTGGATACAGTGTTCACAGTAAAATTCTATCAATCTTTGTGTATCTTTGAAACTTTTCCTTAAAAAAAGAAAAGCTGGTAATGGTGGTGTACCTCTGTGATCCCAACAGCTGGGAGGCAGAAGCAGCAGCGTCACTTAATCTGAGGCCTGTCAGGGCTACACAGTAAGTTCAAGGCCAGCCTAAACATGGCAAGAACCTGTCTCAAAAACAAAATAAACAAAACGCAACAACAAAGAAAATTCTGTATAAGATGGTAGGACCAAATGCTGCATACCAGCAAGCTTATGAAGTCAACACAAAAGACCTACATGCCAACAAAACATTCATTTTCTCCCACCCTAGGGCAGGCTACAAAGGGTCCATACTAGTTCCTAAAACATGCATTCCAGATGCAAGCTGGGCATGGTGGTGCATGCCTGTAATCCTAGCACTTGGGAGGCAGAGGCAGGCAGATTGTTGTGAGTTCAAGATAAGTCTAGGCTACAAAGTGAGCTCAAGGCCAGCCCGAACTGCATAGCGAGATCCTATCTCAAAAAGACAAAAAAACCGCACAAAAAACAAAAACCCACAAAATACATTATTTAGGCCAGTGGCACACGCCTATAATCCCAGCACATAGAGGCTGAGGCAGGAGGATCACTGTGAGTTTGAAGACAGTCTGGGCTACACAGTGAGATCCTCTCTCAAAAAAGAAAAAGAATTATATGCATTGAAAGCTGTCCCCCCTCCCCTCTTAACTGTAGAGCAGTAAAGCTCAGGGATAGTAGGGGTTAGAGTATGTTATATGCATGCATTATAATCTGCCAAGAAGCCAATTATTTTGTAATAATATGCCCTAATAAAAATGTGGGGTAGGAAAAAAAAAAGCTATAGATCCAAAACCTAAAATCACAGGGCTAAGGATATAGCTCAGTGGCACAATAAAGAAAATTCTGCCTGGCAAGTGCAAAGTCCTGAGTTCAATTTCTGGCAACAAAAACAAAAAATTAAAATAAAATCATGAGGGCCACTAAGGGTATAGCTTAGTGGTAGAGCACTTGCCTAGTATGTACGAGGCCCTGGGTCCCATCCCTATCACCACCACCCTCCAAAAAAGGTAAAAACATTTTTTGGTCCCTTGACCTCATGGATCAAACCCCATTCCCCCTTTAGACCAAGGATCCTCTTCAGCCTGGGGGTAAGCCCATGAAAAACTGGAAAATGCTTCAGCTCCACCTACAGTCTCTCTCCATCCCCACTGCATTACTCTGCTCGTTTTTGTCTTTTTCTCCACTGTTCCCTCAGAAATGTTTCTAGAAGTTTTTCTAATCACCCTCTCATGAAATTGTAATAGTATAGAGAAACAAACCACTGTGATCACTTGAGATTCTTCTGCCTCCTCCCAAGAACTGATTTTCACTATCTCAGAGGATGTCACTCCCACCCAGGACACATGTTCTGATGTACAGAACGAAACCTGCAAAAAACTGACTAGTTCTAGGGAGGAGGCACACAGAAGAAGAGTGAAGAAGAGTACAGGTGCTCTAAGGTCTCTGGTAGACCTCTGTATTGCTTGCATACCCTTCAAAGTGGATCTTCCATACATTACTCGTACTAACAAAAAACTGGAAACAAACCAGTGGGTGAACAGATAAACAGATGGGCCACATCCACGCCCTGGACTACTACTGGGCAATGAAAGCAACACTCTATTGTTACTCCTCAGCATGCGCAACGCTGTAAGACCCTGTGCTGAGACAAAGATACCAAGCAGCTACAGTGCCAAGGGCTGGTAGAAGGGGGCTCTGATGAGGGAGAGGGCAATTTGAGGAATGAGGGGCTGTTTTTAGACTGATGGTGGTAAAATTATACAGCATTTGTCAAAATCTTCATTCCATAGCAAAGAAACTGTTATATATTTGTAATTTTTTACAATCTACATAAGATGACAAAGAGAAGCTATGCAAAAACTTTCCCTTCCACTGGCATACACGATTTAAGATTTATTTTTACAATAAAACACGACATAATATCCACTGGTCAGAAGGGAAGCAGAAATTACGGAGGGGTCAAGGCTGTGTGATTTTGGTCAAGGGATGCTGCAATCACAAGAAGGCACTAGGAAGAAATCTCACTCCCGAGGCAATAGGCACACAAGCTCCTCTGGACAGGGCTGAGGGAAGCCCACCCTGGCCCACAACTCTTTCACCAGGCCATAGACCAAAAATCCCCACCAGACAAACAGGTTTGCCCAGCAACTGGGCACCAACCACACACTGTTACCAGCCCTGGAACAAATCACAGCACCTCAGAAGGAAGGTGATGGCCAGCTTCTATTTGTGGGCCCTGACAAATACACTGGACAGACAAAGACAGAGTCCTTCCAGGCAAAATAATTAACACATAAGACAGAGGGCTGAGGGTGCAGAGAAAAAGAACGGGAGATTTGCATGCAAGGAGACAGGACAATGGACAAAACCTGCAACTGGCCCACAAGGAAGCTCCCATGCTCCCTTGTGAAGCATGGGCTAAGCCCTTCCCTGGCCTCCTCAAGCATTTGGCCTTCAGGTAGGCCACACGCTCCAGCTGGACAGTCCCAGCTATCTAACAGTAATGAGCTTCTCAACAGCACCTTAGGGATCTTGGGCCAGGCAGAGCGGTGTATGCCTGTAATCCCAGCACTCGGGAGGCTGAGGTTTCGAAATGGAGACCAGCCTGGGCTACAAAGTGAGTTCAAGGCCAGTCTGAACCACATATCGAAACCCTGCCTCAAAAGACAAAAAAGAAAAAAAGAAGAAAAAAAAAAAACCCGCAGATTCATCTTTACTGACCATATCTGTGCGCCAAGGTCCATACCAAATCCTCCTGAAAATCATTTTTTCATTAATTTCCTAACCCAACAGAATACTTCTTGCACCTTCGCTACGGCAGGGACTGACGCACCGAAGGGTGCACCGAGCCGAGGCGGGGAGACGGGGCCATGCACCGTGGTCCTACGCTGCAGGCCGGGGGCGGCTGCGAGGCGGGACAGAGGGCCCCGGGGGGCGCGCCAGGGCTGGAGCGGGCGGTGACGGCCCGGCGGTGCGCGAGGCGGGCGCGAAGGCTCCATCGCCCACCCCGCGGGCACCGAGGGCTTCGGGCGGACAGCACTGCCAGGGCGCCCGCGTTACGTCAGGCTGCGAACGGGCCGCAGGCGCCGACCGTCCAGGGCCGCAGCGCAGCGCCGCCGACTTCGGGTTGTGTTTTGCTTGTTTTCCTGCGGCGCCGAGACGGAGGCCGCCCCCTGGACAGGGAACCCGCCGCGGGCCACACACCCCCCAGGCCCTGAATCGCGAGCGCGGCGACGGAAGCCGGATGGGCGCCGGGAGCCGCAGTGGGCCGCGGGGCGGCCGGCGGGCTGCCGAGGGCCGAGCGGGCAGGACGTGGAACGCGAGCGGGCCCCGCTACGAGGCCGGCCCGTCCGCTCACGCGGGAGGCAGCGGCGCGGAGACCTAGAGCTCAGAGACTGTCCCTGGGTCGGCTGGAGCGGCGCGGAAAGCCGAGGCGGGAAAGGCGCTCCGGCCGGGACGGCGGCGCAAGACCAGAGCCCAAGCAAGCGCACAAACCACCACCCGCGGCGTCACGTTCTTCCGAGCCGAGCCCAGTGCGCGGCTCCCGCAAAACCCAAGAGCCACCTCCTGGCACCGGGCCGGGCCACTGAGAACACAGAGACGGCCTGGCCCCGGCCCGCGCCCGTCCCGGCCCCGCCGCCCGGGACAAAGCGCCGCCGCGGCCTGCTCCCGACGCAACCCGGCGGCGGAGCCGAGCCGCCGCGAGAGCCCCCGCCCCGCCGGCTTCCTTCCCGACGCCCAGGCGCCGCCCTGCTGCCGCCGTCACAACTCACACAGTGGCCTCCAGACCGCGCTCCGCCGCGTCGGGACGACGGGAGGCTCGAGCGCGCCTCAGCCTCTCAGCGCATCCGGGTCCGGGCGCAGGAAGCGGCGGCGCAGCGGCTACGGCAAGCGGGAGGGACGCGCGACGTCCAGGCTGCGTGCGGCCTCCCACCCCGAGAGGGCGCCAGACGCTATAGCCGGGACGCTTTGGGTCAGGAGCGCCGAGGCGGTGGCTGAGAGGTAGCTAGGCCTCAGGGGCGGGGCTGGAGCAGACGGGGCTGGACTCCGAGCGTCTGGGGGCTGTGCCTGGCTCGGGAGGGCGAGCGGGCTCCGGAAGACTCGGCCTGGCTCAGGGGACATGGGTCTGTCTTGGGTGGATTCGGTTGGGCTCGGGCCGGGTCCGGCGGACGCGGGCAGCCCGAGCGGTACTAGACATTCGGTATCCACGGACCGCACGGTGTAGGTTGGTGGTCGCTGCACGGGAGGCTGCGTGGAGGCCTGGGGTCAAGACTGTAGGAGTGGAGGCAGGGCCAGCAGTCACAGCTTGTCAGATGAACTAGGACAGTTAGTAGCGCCTGTGGGCGTGGACCACAAGGTCTGGGCAGCATATTCTCAAGCCCCTGGGTGCGGAACCCAGACACTCGGGTGGACAAATGGAAGTCGGGGAACCGGCATAGCCCACAGTGGAGTACTACTCAGCCAGGAAAAGGGGGCAAAGTCCTAACACCAAAATTTGAGTGACCCTGGGGAGTGGCACTAAGGAAAGAGCCACACACAGAAGCCCCCATGCTACAAGGTAGGGGCAGGGGCAGGGCTGAGGATTGAAGCTAGGGCCTTTGCACTAAGCAGTATCCACAGACTTAATTTTTAACAGTCTTACTAAGGTGCCCAGGCGGGGCTGGAATCTAGGATTCACCTGCCTCAGCCTCCCAGACTCCTGGAATTACAGGTGGCACCAGGGCGCCCAGCTACTGCATTTTACACTTTAAAAGTGTTACTTTTTAAACCTGGTGTGGGGTGGCCAGCACACCTGCAATCTTAGTACTAGAGACTTAGGCAGGAGGATTGATGGGAGTCTAAGGCCAGCCTGACCTACACAGCAAGATCAGTCTCAAAAAAAAAGCATGAATTGGGTGGGGGATTTAGCTCAGTGGCACAAGCGCCTACCCAGGAAGTGTAAGGTCTTAAGTTTGATTCCCGACATCCCCCGCCCCCCAAAAAAGTGTGAATCTTTTTTTTTTTTGGTCTTTTTGAGACAGGTTCTCGCTATGCAGTTCAGGATGGCCTTGAGCTCACTTTGTAGCCCAGGCTGGTCTCGAACTCACAATGATCCTCTTGCCTCAGCCTCCCGAGTGCTGGAATTACAGGTGTGCACCAGCATAAATCTTATGCTACAGGTAAAAGTTATATATGAATTTTTAAATGAAATTCATTGTTTGGGGGGGAAAAAGGTACACCCAGGCATGGTGGCGCACACCTGTAATCCCAGCACTTGGGAGGCTGAGGCAGGAGGATCACCAAGAGTTCGAGACCAGCTCAGACTGTATCATGAGACCCTGTCTCAAAAAACAGCGCAAAGCCAGACCTAGTATTGTTTATAAGCATGCAAGCTGGCCTGTCATCCCCAATGCTCAGGAGACTAAGGCAGGAGGACCTGGAACACAGGCCTGTCCTGGCAATAAAGCGAAAACAAGTCTCAAGATAAAATAAGAAAGGCATATACAAGAGCAGCACAGGCTGAGGGAAGGAGGCAGTCCCAGGCCTGAAGTGCAGGGCAAGAAAGGTGCCCTGGCAGTGAAGGGTGAGGCTAGCGGGGACACAGGGAGGGGGCGTGGCAGAAGCACAGCCTGCATTGGGCTCCATGGCAAGAACTGGGGAGCAGTGAGCACCCCAGGGCCCCTGCCTCAGCCACTTACCTGCTCCATGAGTCTGCCCTGTTTTCCAGACTCTCTAGTGTTCCTGTCTCTTGACAAAAAAAAAAACACAAGAAAAAGGAAAAGGAATTGCTAAATAAACATTTATTTAATAAGAAAATCTCAGCACTGGGAGGCTGAGGCAGGAGGATCGCCCAAAGTTTGAGGCTAGCCTGGGCTATGAAGGCCCATGCACAGATGCACTGACAGGTAAGGCAGGGTGTCCTGTGACAGCAGTCCTGAGGTTGTGTAGCCGGCCTGACAGGCAGGCCCAGAATCCTTGGCTCTGGGGTTGAGGTGCTTCCAGCCCCAGAGGCTCAGTCTGTGTCCTGGTCACTGCCCTCCACAGGGCTGGGGTCCTGCAGGACAGGGAGACAAGAAGGCTGTAGGGCCAGCACTGCCTCACCTGGGGGCACTGCCTCAAGCCCTCACCCCATCACTAGACCCTGCCTGGAATTTGTGTGTGCCCTTCTTGTTCTAATATATCAGGCAACTGAGCCAGGCATGGCAGTACACTCCTGTGATCCTAGCACTCAGGAAGCTGAGGCAGGAGGATTGCCATGAGTTCACAATCAGCCTCAACTTCAAGAAAATAAAAACCAATAAAAAAAAAAAAATTGGGCAATGGAGCAGGCACCAGGCCTCTTCCGGGTGTGTGGTCACAGGTCTGGCCTGGGCACAATGCCATGTACTGCACTGCACTGAGCAGACCCCATCCCACCATGGCCAGCGCCTGGAGATTAGCCCCTACCTGGGCACCTGAACCTGTGGCAGCAGCACGGGCAGCGAGCGCAGTTGCACTGAAGTCGTGGATGGGCAGGGTGCTGAGCCACTGGGCCATGGAGCGCTCATGCCGCTCAGTGCTGATGATGGTGGGGTAGATGTGCTGCTCCTTGAAGGCTGCCACCTTGGCTTCCTCCTGGGCCCAGTCCAGTGGCTCATGCAGCCCGTCACCACCGAAGCGCTGGTTATACGTCTCGAAGTGTACCCGCTCTAGCACCAGGCCGAGCCCCGGCGCCTTGGGCACATCCACTTTCTCCTCACCCCAGCTGTGCTCCAGCACACTCTCAGGCGCATAGCCCTTCACAATGGCTACCACCAGCCCCACCATCTTACGGATCTGGTGCATCATGAAGCTCTGGCCTTTCACCTTGATCACAGCGAACTCCAGGCCCTCACGTTCAAAGGGCGGCTCACAGTACATCTCCAGCACATAGCGCCGCGCACTGGGCTCCCTCGGCCCTTTCTGCGACGTGAAGTTGTGGAAGTTGTGGGTGCCCTGGTAGCAGGCCAGCAGCCTGTTCACCTGCTGCAGCGTCTCGGTGCTCAAGCGGTATGTTTCGTCCTGCACATCCCGGTCCTTGTGGGCAAAGGCAAAGGTGGGCAGCATGTAGAAGTAGGTCCTGGCATCACACCTGTTCTTGGAGTTGAAGCCACCTGTGACCCTCTTCAGCCCTGGGGATGTAGGAGATGCTGTAAGCAGAACCAGAGGTGGAATCCTGGCCACTGCATGGGCAGTGCCACTTGCCAGTACACAGAGCCCTAGGCTGGACTTGGGGCACCAACCTCCTCCAGACCCACACAAAGCCATACCTGAATGAAAGCCAGAACCCTGACAGATACATAGGATGTGTCAAGACCAGAGTTGGCAAGGGTGTGTAGAAATAAACCTGCCACAACACCAGCCCCAGGTGTGGACCAGGCAGCCTTCCCAAGCCACAAGAAAGTGTCCAGAGACTTGGGACCACCAGCCAGATGCTGTTCTGCAGACCAAGCCCCACGGGTGACAGAGTTTCTCACATTGAGACCTGGACATAGCTCCAGACCCCTCAACAGGCTATCAGACTATCTCAACAGAGCAGGGACAGGTGCAGCAGGGAAGGAAGCCCAGAGGGACACTGACTGGGCCATCTGCAGCACACTCAAGCCAGGCATGGTAGCACACATCTGTAATCTCAGCTACTTAGGAGGCTAAGGCAGGAAGATTTTATGTTTGAGGCTAGCATGGGCAACTTAGGGAGAACCTACGTCAAAAAATAAAAAAGGGCTGGGAATGTAGCTCACTGGTATAGCACTTGCCTAGTGAAGACCAGATCCTGAGTCCAATCCTCAGAACCATCAAAAGAAGGGGGAAGACAGAAGACTTGTATGCAGGAGACCTGTCTAGTGCATCTGTCTGCACAGATTTCTGGAAGAACAGGCAGGAACTACAGGGTTGAGGTTCAACTAGGTGGAGCCCTGCTGGGCATGCACAAGGCCCTGGCTTCCAAACCCAGAACCACAAAAAATGCACCAATGGTGGGACCAAGGGAAGTGCAAGAGGAGCAGCGTTCCCACAGGAGGTGGGCAGGCTGCATCCGACTCCACTTCGAGAAGTCGCACCCCACGGCAGCTCCTGCCTTCCCAGCAGCCGGGCCTGACACACGTCCTCTTGTGGGCACTGGCCTACTTGCATGGGCAACTCCATCCCTGGCATCCTGCCCTGTGTCTACAATCCATTGTCATGGACAGACATCACAAGGACACTGGCAGGAGTCCTGTGGTTCCAGACAGAACTGCTACAGGAAGGCTGAACAGTGCTGGCAGACAACCCTGCTGCAGGCTGCGGTGCTGGCCACTGCCTGTGACACCACTCCACACCACATGGAGTGAACCACTGGGGAGCCACAGAAGTGCGGAGACTTGGCTGCACATTGACCATGCTCCCAGAGGGCGGACGCCAGGAGTCCTCTGAGGGGAAGGGTGCACCCCAGGTAGAGAAGGCCATGGTGGGACAGGAAGAAGACCAGCATCACGGTGTGGCATGCACACCTGCAGTCCCTGCTGCTCAGGAGGCTGAGAGAGAGGGTCCAGAGTTTGAGCCAAATTTGGACCACACAGCAAGACCTTGTCTCAGAAAAGACGAAGAGGAAAGAAAGAAAGAATAAAGCACCGTGTCACAACTGAACTCTGGCTGAGAGGATTTCTGTCCCCCTCTGCTTCATGGCGGGTCCCAGAGGACATGGAGCACCTGTGGTGCTCTTCCTCCACATCCCTGACCCCCTGGAGGAGTGGGGCGAATGTCTCCCTGAGGCTCTCAGCGGGGTGCAGCTGCCCTGCCACCAGGCTCACCCAAGATCCGGATGTGGGGCGGGAGGTGGCTGTTTATCTTGTCCAGAAGGTCGTCAGTCAGCCACACCTTCAGGGACACAACCTGGCCGGCTGCAGACACACCCTGTGAAACAGCAGAGCGAGGAGGTAGGTCCCACCCCAGTGCACGCCAGCCCCCACACAGGCCCTGCTTCACAGCTCTCAGACCCAGAGGGGTGCCCCACATGCAACCTGACTCCCAGCAACTCAGAAGAGAAGGCACAACATAAACAAAAGGACTTCAAAAGGAAAAGGACTCTGAGGCAGCAAGGGACAGACTCTCATCACAAACTTAGGGGCACGAGAGGGTGAGGGCCCCGGGATGGGTGGTGGGGACACGGGTACATGCACAGACTAAAAACTCATCAGGTGGGCCAAAGGCATGGGGCATGGTGAAGCCCTAGGTTCAATCCCAGTACTAGGGGATAAAACCTAACAAAATATTCTTGTTTGCTCAGCCCCAGGCTGGACTCACCCCTCCTACTCAGTCTCAGAGGTTTCTACTCCTTGAGTCTTTCCAAATTACAAAAAAACAAACAGGAGAACAAAACCATCTCTAAAGGCAGTGGGGATTGTATGAAATGTCTAAAGCAAGGAGCCCCTTTTGAAATGCTGTCTTCCTCAGCAAACATTTAATCTCTTCTGCCTTTAAAACAACAGAGCTGCAAATGGAAAAATGAAAAAGTAAAAAGTGGTTCAGAAGCTGGTTGTGGTGGCACACCCCTGTAATCTCAGCACTCAGGGGGCTGAGGTAGGAGAATCACTCTGGGAGTTTGAGGTCAGCTTGGGCTACACAGTGAATTCAAGGCCAACCTGAACTACACAGCAAGGCCCTATCTCAAAAAAACAAAAGAGGTTCAGAGCCATAGCAGCCCTGCCCCTTCCCATGGTGAAGGCTATAGGAAGAAGGCTCGTAGCACCCACCTGTCATCTCACTGCCTCTCCCAGGCTGGCCTGGCCTTGCCTAGGATCAGGAGACCTGGGTATGGGCCAGCTTTCTGGGTGACAGAAGCATCACAGCCTGGCGTGTGGTCCTCACCTATGAACCAGCTTTTGGTGTGCTCCAGAGCTGTGGGCTGGTACCCCTGTGCCCTACAGCCTTAGCAGTTCCCCTCAGGAGACACAGCTCCAGCCCTGGGGAGCCACCTGCCCACACAGGCCCTGTGGTCCACACCAAACCCCAGGCACATGATGTGGAGGACCATTATATGGGCCACCAGATGGCCAGCAACTGAGTCCACAGTGGACATGCTAGGCCAACATGGCAGTGTGCTAAGAGTGGGGCGTATGAACTATAAGATGCACCCCAGAAGCAGATCTTTACACTCAGTGCGCACAGAGAAGGGCACATGGGGTTTGGAGTGGACTATGGAAACTAACTCCACCTCTTCCTTCTTGAACATGGGTGCTAGAAAGTGCACTAGCAGTATGATTTGCCTTTGTGGCCACACAATTCCATCTGCCCTGGCAAGGCTTGTGTGGCTGGATCTCAGGCAGGTAATGGCCACTGTGCTACCTGCCAGGGCCAGGCTAGCAAAGGTCAGCACTGACAAACATGGTCCTGACAACAGCAAGCACTTGGCTCCAGCTGCACCTCTGGCCACACAAGGCAAATGGTCCCATTCTGGTTAGGCTTGGCTGACTCCTACCTCTGCCCTCTGTACCCCAAGAGGCCTAACAGATGGACACTGGGTGGCAAGTGGGCCAGCTCAGCAGGTGCCTACAGAGCTGGGGACAGAGGTAGCACCGACCTTGTCTGTGCGGGCACAGCGCTGGAAAGACATCTTCCTCATGTCTTCACCATGATTCTCAGGGATGCAGCCTGCCCGGACTAGGGCAGACACCAGGTCGTCTTCAATCGTCTTGAACTGCGAGGACCCTAGGTTCCTCTGGAGAAAAAAACAGACTTCAATGCCAGCCTAGAGTGGCAAAAGCCACCGGTCCATTTCTGCCAAGTCCCCACACCAAGGGCCAGGGGGCATGGACCACACCAGGCCTGCATAGCACCCAGGCCCACCACCCTGCCAGTTGCCCTGCAGGAAACTGCTGGGCAGGCTGGGTTAACATCCAGGCTTTTCCTGAACCCTCAGCTCACGCCCACCAAACAGCCTTCCAGGGTGGATGATGCCAGGAGAGGCAGGCTCTGTCCGCAAGTCTCTACACTGCACCTCTCAGCCTGGCCTAACAGAGACCCAACCTCAGTGACAGCGACACCCTGTTGACTTCCTCAAGGGGGTGGCTGGTGGGGAAGCGCTTCCCAAGGTCCAGCTTACAGGCTCTTCAACTGGCATCCAGTCCCTTGGCTCAGTATAAAATCATGAACACTTCTCAAATGTTATCACAAATAGCCTCGCTGGGAGCTAGTCACCACCCTCTCTTCTCTAACAAGGAACTGAGGCAAACAGAAGCTGGTAAGACATAAAGTGCTAAGGCAGCACCTACAGCACACACCTTACATAATCAGAATCACTCAAAAATGCCTAAGTCACCCACAGCACAGTGGAGGTGGTCCGTCTGCTCCACCTAATGTTTGAAGCTAAATGAGACTAAAACATTTTCCAACCTATGATCACCAGCTAGCAGTTGCCAGAAATTAGTTTAATGGCCAGGAGTGGTGGTGCATGCTTGTGATCCCAAAACTCAGGGAGGCTGGGCATGAGTATCACAAGTTGAAACCCAGCACGAGCAACTTAGTGATTTAGTAGGACCCATCTGGAGACACATAATAAAGGCCTAGAGATGTAGCTCAGTGTAAAGGCCAAGGGTTTTGGCCACAGTGCAACTTTTAAAGTAAAACAAATATGAACTGTTTTGTTACTCATATCATTCACAGGTTAAAAATTGCCCATACACCTAGCTAGGTTACACATTGTCTTGCTGCACTGATGTTTTAGTGGGATCCTCTTTATAGCAGGGAACTTGGTCCTGTAGGCCATGTCCAGAGAAGGTCAAAGAACATGAAACTTGGGAGACTAAGGCAGGAGGATCCCCTGTAAGTTCAAGGCCAGCCGAAGGTATGTAGACCCTGTCTCAGCCCTGCCCCTCCAAAAACAACCTGGAACAAGGGAGTGCTGCAGGAGGGTCCACAGGAAGGAACAAGCTCCAATGAGAAGGGTCGAATCAAGGCTGCCTGCTTGCCCATACCTCCACAATGCTCCCCTACATGCAGGGCACCACCCCTCAACATGTCCTTGGTCCCCACACTAGTAAGCCTGGCCAGCTCAACCTGTCCAGCAGGCTGCACTCCCATGGTAGCGATGACGAATCTAGCAGATCTGCCTGCTGGCCCTAGGTCACACACAGGACAGCCACTCAGCCAGCTCTGACACCCTTGGGAGACACTTGAGTGCTGAGCCAACCAAGCCCCACTTGGCACGGTCTCTCACAAGAGCAGGGCTTGATGAAAGCAGCCCTGTTCAAGCCAAGACCTTGCCAGCTCGGCCACCATGGCTGTCTCCCCTTTTCTAGGCGGCCCCTTCTCTGAGGTTCCCCCTTCCCCCCGTGGAGCTGCATCAGTAGGGTGCTGAGCCTTACCTGCATGCCGTGGTAGCCCTTCCCCGAGTAGGCCATGAGCAGCACTACCTTGCGCTTGGGCAGCTTTCGAGGCTGCTCCTCCACCTCGCCACCCCGGAGCCTCTTGGGGGGATTCTGCGCCTCCTCCCAGACCCAGCCCCCGCGAGCCTTCCGGTCGGGCGGGTGCTCGGGCGGGTGCGCAGCTGGTGCCTCCTTACCGGCCATCAGGGAGAGGCTAGGAAGACAAGGGCAAGCGCATGGGGCCAGTCAGGCCGCGGGGCACAGAGTAGCTGGGCACGCTCAGCTCAAGCCCACTCCAGCCCTCGCCGTCGGAACCTCGCCCCGGAGGGGCCCCCACTTCAACTCCCCACGGGGACTGGACGATCGGAAATGCCAGCGCAGTGGGCGGTGCCGGCCAGTTGGGTTGGGGGCAGCGAGGGGCAATGCGGGGAGGTAGCGGGGAGCAAAGCGGTGCGTGCTGCATGCAGGGTGCGCCGGGTCTTTACCAGAGGGTGCGCGGGCAAGGGCGCGCCGTCCACAGTCCCCAAGCTCTCAGCAGCGCAACCTGCAGGCCGGGGACGCCCATGTGCGGCAGAGTGCGGGCGCCTGCCCCTGACCTCCCAGACCCCTGGCGAACTCGGACCTCCGACCTACTCCGGACCCCCGGAGCCGCTATCCCACCCAAGGGCCCAAGACGACTTCCTGGACTCCCTGATCTGGGTCCTTTCCCCGACCCTCCCAGGAGGGTGTGCTCAGGAGTCCGGATCCGGCCCACGCGCAGGGACCTAAGGGTCACGCACGCCCACTCCACTCACGGCACTGCGGACGCAACCGAGGCTGACCACGTGGGCGAGGGCGGAAGCGGGCGCGTGCTGCACCGGACGGCGGCCGGGCGCGGACAAAAGTCCTTTAAGAAGGGGCGGGGTTTCCCGAGCAGCGCCACAATGTACGCTGCTAGGCCGGCGCTTCTTGTAGTGACGAGGCGAATGCGCCCTTGTCCTCAGATTGACCCCGTCGTCCGTCAGCGAGCACGCGCTGGATCCTCGTACCGTTGCGGGCAGGTGGTGGCGGCCACCGCGTGCTTAACCCTTAGGGAACCGCCTCGAAGACCTGTGCCGGCCGTGGACAGACTCAAAGCCTAGTCGGATGCAGTGACTCGTCCTGGGTGACAGCCAAGATTCACAGTGCTGGGGTGCGCCGGGGCGGGTGCTGCCACAGGGAGCAGCACCCTGGACCCCAACGCTACACACACCTCCCGCTGCCTGCTTTCTTGTTGCTCCAGCCGGGTGGGCGCTAGAAACAGAACAAGACGCCTTCCCTCCCCTGCATCTCCTGCACGGAGCAGAGATTTGCTCCCGCGGGAAGTTCGCTGCATTGCCCTCACTCCCAGCCGGCCTGATCCCAGATAAGCAGGCGCAGAGGGCCCTGCTGTGAGCTGTTCTTGCTCCAGACCGGGCCCTCCGAGTCTGACTGCATCCCCAGTCTGCGTTCCTTCACTTCCTCTGCATATCCATCTTTGCATCACCCTGCAACCCTCCCGCTTCCTTCTCTATGAAGTCTCACAGAGTACCGCCCACTTCTGCTGCCCTGACCAATCTGGAATTGAGGGCAGTAGAGAGAAGCCTGCTCCAGGATGGATATGGGGCAGTGCAAATGCTCTGGGGCAGGAGCATGTAAGCGCCTTCCTGTGGGTGGGCATCCACTGAGAGTCCGAAGTTACAGAAGCCACAAAGCAGCTCGGTGATGGAGGCAGTGTTGGGGACCAGGCCAGGAGCTCAGGTTCAGAACCTTAACCACCTGACAAGCTTCAGGCCTAGGGCAAGGCCTGCTGGGTAAGACAGATCAAAGAATACCGAGCCTCCCTGCCAGTTCACTGCCCCACCTTGTATGGGGTAAACTGAGGCATCCAGGACTAGTCACACCTGCCCCGGCAGCAGGCACCCAGAGATGAGTGATGCCTAAAGGACTGGAGGCTCCTGACTTGTGTGGAAACAGTGAACCACTGCGGCTGGCTTCGGGGCTGTGGTGGGATGTGAACAGGTGTCGCACACGTCACCACACACCTGTCAAAACCAGTAACTGCGCGACCCCCCCACACACACCAGGGCCCTGGTGACCATAACATGTAGCCGCCACAACCTCAGACCCAAACACACTTTCTGCAGGGCCACTGGGTGACAGGCAGGAGAGAAGCCAGGGTTCACTGCACTTCTGCCTCAACTGTTCCATGAAACCTAGAACTGCTCTAAGTGGTCCACAAAGGCAGCAAGTAGAGTGCCACAGCAAGGCTCAGCTTTCGGGGCAGTCACAGCTGCCGTCAAACTTCATGCTTTGGGGCTCCTGGCTTCCAGCTCCTCCAGGGAGACTCTCAAGTTTTTGCCTCCCAGGAACTTCCATTTTTAATAGTTTGGCCTTTTCTAGTAATTTAATGTTATTTTTATCTTATAAAAAGTTATTTTAAAGACACAAGCCCTGCAATTTAATAAAAATGCAAACCAGCCGAGTGCTGGTGGCACAAGCCTGTCTCTGAAAGGCTAAGACAGGAAGCTCGAAAGTTCCAGCCCAGCCTGGGGAATCTGGCAACTTAATTGAACCCAGTGTCAAAATAAAAAATAAGAGCCAGATGTGGTAGCAAACACCTGTAATCCCAGCACTTGGGAGGGTGAGGCAGGAGGATCACTGCGAGTTCAAGACCAGCTTGGGCTACAAAGTGAGCTCAATGCAACCCTGAACTGCATAGTGAGACTCAAAGAGGGGGATGCTGGGGAACATAGCTCAGTGGGAAGGCCCTAGGTTCAGACCCCTTACAGGAAAAAGAAAAAAAAAAAGGCAAACAATTCAAAAAAGCAAAGAAATTACCATCAGATCACTTGTTGAGAATCAGAGGACGTTAAGTCAAGGGAGGGTTTATGGCAGTGCTTATCACCCCAACTATTCCTGAGGCAGAGGCAGCGGAGCCTTGGGCCTGGGGATTTGCAGTCAGGCAACACAAGACAGGGAGCCCTGGGGTCCTCAGGAACAAAGGTGACATGGACAGGACCCCAAGGCTCTTGCCACCAGAGGACACAGAGTGTATACCCCGCAAGTGGCCATACTGACTTGTGAGGGACAGGAGGTTCACAGGACCCCACGCTTCCCAGCATTGCAGAGGAAGCAAGCACATAGTATGGCTATGGGGCCAGCACTGCAGGGCTGAGGCAGGATGACAGTCCTAAGTTCAGTCCTCAGGCAGGAAACTTGGACGCAGGTGTCCTGAAGGCCTCTGGCACTACCCACCGGTCCAGCCTGTCCCCCTCAGCCTGGAGGGATGGTTTTCCACAGGGATAGAGCACATTGAGTCCCAGCTGTCCATCCCTGTGCAGCCCAGCTGTCACTCTGGGGTTTGCTCCCAGGTGATGGAGGCCACTGAAGAGGATTTCATATTCACCCATAGGCTTTCCATGTTTACTTGGGAACCTGTCCAAGGCCTAGGCCGCTTGTCTGGAGATGGGCAGCAGACTCAGCAAGTGAACCTCTGACTCACTGGTCTCCAGAGGCCTGTATTGGCCTGTGAAGCAGTGAGGCCTCAAAAGACAAGGCCACAGCTGAGGACATTTGGCTCCAACCCCCGTTAACTAAAAGGGTACTGCAGCTGCAGGGTCCATACCTACAGCGTCAACCTAAAGGTAAGGTAGTTCTCCTGATATAATTTACGACTTGATTCCCAAGTCCTGCTAATTCTTGTTCTCTTCAGTGTCCCCCTCCTGTTTGAAAACTAAATACAGGCAGCCCAGAGAAGTTGCCTTAAATCCCCCCAAAATCTCAAATTCTGTGAGGGTTTCTGACCCTCCTGGAGCCCTGCAGTCATTTCGTCTTTTAGGCCTTCACCACCCACTCTTGGGAAGTTGCAGGCCTGGTCGGTCAGTAATAACTAATGGATGTCAACCCCATACCCAGTGCGAATGCCAGGGCAGCCACCAAGGACACCATGGGGATCTAAGGGTTCCTCAATGCTGCTGGGCCATCAGCTGCTGTGCCTGATCTAGGCAGAGAGGACAGGATGGCAAGGACAGCACAGGCCAGTCAGGGTGAGCCTCAACACGGCCAACAATTCCAAAGGTTTATTACCGAGTCACACAATGTGATGGGGTGGGGACTCACACAGAATGCATTTCAGACGGCAGAGCTTGGTCTTGGGACAACAGGAGCTGCTTTACAGCACACACAGCTGCCACACGCCCAGCAGTCCCTGGGAGCCGTGGGGACAGGTGGGACAGGCACTTCCTGCACAGCCCCCATGGACCAGGTTCCAGCAGCCGGAAAGCAATAAATACTAACATCACATGCAACAAGGTGAGTCGTGGGGCAACAAAACAGGAGACCATCACAGGGACTTGTTTTCTTGTATCCCAGCACAGTGGCACTATTTCAAGTATCGCAAGGATAAACATGTGTTCTGTGTGTGGCATATGACCCTTAAACCTTCCTGTGGGCACCACAGACCCACATGTTCTCCTGCAAGAGTTCGGGGATACATTCAGGTAGGTTTGGGCAGAGCTGAGCTGTGCCAGGCCCTGGGCCAAGATGTCCAGCACATGCCCAACCTGGAAGATGAGATCTGAGTGGCCCTTGTGGCCACTGGGCACAAAAATGGCAAAGCTCAATGGATTCTATATTTGCAGTTTTTCCCCTGTTGCACAGAAAACCCATTCTGCCCTGCCCACTGAGTCCAGCTGGGGTAGGCGACTGGGCACTGCCCGTCTTGCAGGGCATGGGGACAGTCAGCCACCTGGACTCCTACACACACACATACACACACTGACAGGTGGCAGGCCTGTCACACACACACACAGCCACAGGCTGGCACCTCCTGCTGCCACCATCCAGCACACACAGCAGAGTCCAGGCCGCCCCAGCCATCCCACCTTCCCACGTGAAACACCTAAAGGGTTGCTTCTGTAAAGAAAAAATGAGCTGCAGAAAAATAAGACACATTTTTAGAAGTGTGAAAAGTTACATCTGTTCTGGATCTAGAAAGCTTGGTGTTTCACTGTCCCTAGGAAAACATTAAATACAAGGGCTGCTGCTCCTGTGGGCACAGACCCAGGCTGATGCCCCCAGAGGCACACACACTGGGCTATGTATAGGTATACATGTGTGCACATGTACACACAGGGCTATGTATAGGTATACACACATGTGCACATGTACACACGGCACTATGCATAGGTATACATATATATGCAGATGTGCACACGGGGCTATGCATAGGTGTGCACATATGTGCCAATGTGCACACGGGGCTATGTATAGGTATACACATATGTGCTCATGTACAACTGACCAAGAGGAGACAGTTCTCTGCCGCCTGCGTGGGGACAGCACTGAGGCTGGGTTCTCTGTCTGCATAAAGTGCTTGGTGATTTACAAAGCTGGGTGGGGGTTTAGAGGACAGGTTCCTAGAGGGCTGGGAGCCAGAGGCTGTTGCCCTTTCTTGGGAGCCACAAGGAGTGACCTGGAAGAGTTCACTTTGGCTTAGAGTCAGCAATACCATCTTGGGGCCCGCCTGTCCTCAGCATCGCCCTGGGCGCAAGGGTGGCAGTGCTCATGCACTCGCCTGCCCACTACCTCCCAGAACCAGCACAGGTGGGAGGTGGCCTGAGAGGACACACTGCAGCCCGCAGCAAGAAGAAACCAGCAGGCCAGATGTGGGTGCCACCTGCTGCATCCCTGTCAGGGCCCAGGCAGCAGCTCAGCACCATGGATCAGGGCCAAGGCTGGCAGGCCAGCCAACATCCAGCAGCATGTGCAGCCCACCACAAGGCTCGCCAGCAATGGGTCAGGCACAGACACCGGAGAGCAGGGCTGAGAGTCTCCGCTCGATACAGAGCTTGCCTGTGGGAAATGGGTGTATGAGCTGGAGGTGGGGGAGGCCCACCCCACCCCCACAGACCCAAGGGCATAGCACTCACACTTGGCAATGTTCTCGATGTCCGCCTGGTCCGTGAGCATGTGCTGCAGCCCCTCCAGCAGCAGCAGGGCCTTGTGGTAGCGCGGCACACAGCCCTCATGGTGCTGAAACATCTCGTCCAGGGCAGCTGACTGCACCTACAGGCAAGGGCAGAGCTTGGCCTGGGCAAGAGCTGATGGTCACAGTGGGCACCCCTGGCAGCACTACAGTGCCTGTGCATAGATGGGTGCACAGGTGCCAGGGCCATCACATGGGGCATACGTGGGCGGATGGTGGCCCGTGAAGCCCAGGTTGGCTCAGGAATAGCTGGCACACCCACTGGGTAGAGGGACAGAGCTGGCTGCACGTCAGAGCCCCACTCAGGCAGGGTACTGAGTGTCACTGCTAGCGACACCTGCACAGGGCTGGGCTGCAAGAGCACACTGTCTGGACCTGTCTCTACTGCAACCTATTGCTGTGCGTGAACCCTCTGGGCCAGATTGGTCAGAGGTCTGGAGGCTGGTCTCAGTTTTGCTGCAGAAGCCAAGCCTGCCCTGACGTGTAGGGAGGGATGTGGCCCTGAGGCCCCCAGCAGCCCCTGTGCCCATACCGTCTGTACAGCGTGGCTGAGGATGAGCCTTTCAGCGGTGACGCTGTGGATGCCGTCCAGCAGCCGCTGTTTGTCCAGGAAGAAACGCTGCAGCCGCAGGCTCAGCCCCTGGCAGGACATCACGCTGGCCTTATATAGCTCATTCAGCTTGCGCACCACTGTGGGGGGACTCAGTCAGCTCCCTGCCCTATGTGGACCGGGACCCCCAAGTGGGCTGTGTGTGCAGGGATGGGACTCAGGGTATCACAGCTGGGAGACCAAGGTCCTTGCCCAGCAGGCATGGGGCTGGGGGCAAGCCCCACCCTGGCTGTGCACCAGTTCTCCCAGAAATGACACCCGTGAACACAACATCCTGCCCAAGGGCCCCGTGCTGCACCCTATACCCCACAACTCCGCTGCCACCTGCCCTTACCCTGCTTCACTGTGGATGACAGGCACAGCTTGCCGGCCCGGATCTGGTCGATGGCAGTCTGCAGGCCCGAGGACAATAGCTCAGCCACCTTCAGGTACAGCACCAGCTGCTCTGCAAAGCTGCAGGGTGGCAGGAGGTCAGGGGGGTGGTGCGTGTCTGCCACCCCAAGCCCCAGGGACACATACCCCCACTCGCGGCTCAGCAGGCTGATCTGGTCGGCCACCAAGCTCTCCTGCAGCTGGCACTCAGGGCCCACGGTCGCCTCGCTGGCACTGCCCTTCAGGGCTGCGATCTCCAGCACGTGCTGCACAAACACCAGTGTGAAGCGCAGGCTGTGCAGGATCTCCGTGTGCTCTTGCTGGGGCGCAGAGGCAAGTGTTGGGGTAGGTGGCAGGTGAGCAGGCAGGCGACCCAAGGAGCTCCCCAGCCCAGGAAGCATTGCCCCCCACTCCTCTAGGCCAGCCTCACCTCCATGAGGGTCTCCTCAGGGAGGTCGGGGGCCTCAAAGGTCACAGCCCCCTCCAGGTGGGCAGACAAGGGGTCCCCAGTGCTGCAGCAGTGGCCTGGGGCAGTGAGTTCAGGGGCAGGCTCACCACAGGCCCCGGGCATCAGATGGCGGCCAGAGGAGGAGCCGGCAGAGCCCACTGTGGGAGACATAGCTGAGGGGTGGTACCTACACCCCTCCCCGCCCCAGATCACAGCCTTGCACTCTACACAAGGATTACACTTGCCTCAGTTTAACTCCCAGTAAGGCCACAGCCATAAGGACTGGGTCACCCTGGGCACTACCCAGCCCTGGGCACAGGGAGACTCACTGTGCTCGAACCCAGGGCCTGGCCAACAGAATGCAGCCTTTCAGGCCAGTGAGACAAAGAGGCTGGTACCCTGGACAGGGGCCTATGTCCCAGGGATGCCCTGTCCCTGGTCCACTGTAGGGATGCCCCCAACTGTCTGACCGGCACTGAGTACGGTTCTCCATCCAACTCCCAGTAGCAGTCGTAGTGGCCCAGTTCAGCCTCACCTGAGAACATCCGGGCACGGGGCCCCGGTGGGGGTGTAGTCCCACTGGGGGGCGAACCCACTGTGAACACCACAGGGGCTGGGCTGCTAGCACCCCCAGCACGGGCTCCCAGGTGCAGGTTCCCTCCAAAGCCAGCAGAGGGTGCTGGGAGACACAGAGGGAGTAGGTCAGGGTCCACTCAGGGCAGATCACACACAGCTGCCCCAGCCGGCCCTGGCGCACCGATCTCCATGGGCTTCTCCTGCAGGCTGTCTGTGCTGCCTGAGTCCGAGGCCTGCGTCCCAAATGCAGCCTTGAGGAGCAGGTCAGTGAGGCGGCTGGTGCTGAAGGACCTACAGGATGGACGTGGTACTGCAAGTGCTGGGCCTTGGCTCTCTGCTGGCCCCACACCCCATTTCAGTTCATCTCCAGCAGGTACAAGAGGCCAACCAGCTATGGGCCAGGCTCCCCAGAGCTACAGAAGGCAGAGAACAAGGCCTGGCACCTGCCTCCCACCTGCTCCACTTACCGGCCAAAGGGGCCCCTGGCATCCTCAGCTGGCCGCAGGCCAGAGCCCAGCTGCTGTCCCTGGAAAGGCCCCACCTCTGAGAGGTCAGGCAGCGTCCGGTTCCGGGGTGGTGTCACCACCATACCCTGCCGGGCCAGCAGAGCCAAGAGGTTCTGGGAGCTGGGGGCCTTGGGAAAGTCAAAGGAGGGCATGGCCTGGAAGGGGAGACAGCAATGACACCCAACCAGCCACAGTCCATGTGCATGCTAAGGGCCTCATACCCCAACAGGGCAAGGCCTGGGGGCTGCTCTGAGGACAGGGAAATGTGGCTAACTTCCAAGGCAGCCTTGTGCACCCAGCCTGGGCCACAACCTTGAAAAGGAAAGGTCCCACACCAACGCCACATGCCACAAGCATATAGCCTCCAAAGGGTGGCCTGAGGGCCTCAGCATGGACAGCCACTGAGGCCTTCCACAGGGAACCTGACCTGCATCCAGACCTCCCACCCATGACCACACGCAGGGACTCCTGGGCCATAGCCATGCCAAGAGTGAGGTCCAGGCAGGTGATAGGGAGCAGGGTCTGGTTCCCTAGAGGGTACTCAGGAGCTGGGAAGCTGTACAAGCTTTACCTTGGTGGGGGAGCCCAGGATGGGGGTTAGGGGGTTCCGCTGCAGGAAGTCAGGAAGCTTGGGTGAGCCACGCAGGGGCCGGCAAGACTGCAGCACGGGAGCAGACGGGCAGGGGCTGGGCTGTGGGGGGCTGAAGGCAGCTCCCAGGGGTTCCGTGGGGGGCTTGGGCAGCTTGGGGCGGACGACATGCAGGTCTGACAGGTTGGGGGCGCTGTGCAGGCGGCAGCCCAGCCCGGGAGCACGGGGGGAGTGCTCGGGCACTGAGGAGCCTGAGAACAGGACAGGCTTATCACCAGACTTCCAGGGCATAGAGACAGCCACCAGACCACCACTGTCCTGCTCCAGGGCTCCAGGGCTCCAGGGCTCCAGGGCTCCAGGAACTCTTTCCCCTTCCAGCAAGGATATCATAAGACAGGCTGCACCTACCTGGCCGTGGTGACCTGCCAGCGTGCACCTCGGCTCCCTGCGGGGAGGGTGCCCTGCTCCAGCCAGACCGTTCAGGGATGGTTCCAACTTGGGGAAGGAGGTTCCAAGGTCAGAGTGGGCAGACACAGAGGTCTCTGAGCCCACCCCACCCTCCAGAGGGGCTGTGCTCACCCTGTGGGGATGGTGTATAGGGCCGGCCGCCACCTAGAGACAACTTCCTGGCCAGGACAGCGCCATCAGCATGGGATGGGGGTGACGGGCTGGCCCGGATGAAGCCCAGGGGACTGGTACCACCCGACCTGCGGCTGGCAGAGGGCCTGGGGACAGAGCAGGCAGTGTGAGGCCCCAGCACCCATGCCACAGCCAGTGAGGGCCGCGGGGTACCTTGGGGTTCTCCCCATAGTGCTCAGCATGTACGGGCTGGCTGTGCCATGCCAGGGCACTCACCGGGAGGTGTGGTATTGGCTGGGCAACTGCAGGTTCTGCTCGATGCGCTGGTAGTTGTGCACCTGAGTGGGGACGGGGATAGGGACCGATGCGCCGTACCTGCTGCTGGAGAAGGCACTGGCACGGCTGTGGGGGAAGATGAGGGCTCACAGGATCCCGGAAGGGGAGGCACCCAGGGCCTGTTCTGTCCACACCTACTGGGTATCTGTACCCCACCCCAGGGAGTAGGCAGTATTGTGGACCACCCACCACACACCTGCATGAGGATAGGGCCTCTGGCCACATTAGCCCTGTTAGGCAAGGTTGCCACCCACAGGGTACCTGCCTGGCCACACACACAGCCATGCCTTGCTTACCCTGAGGGGCTGGGGGAGCTACTGCAGGATGGGGAGGGGGAGGGTGTCCGGCCATGGCTCTCCAGCCCTGCAGAGGCCACCAGTGAGCTGCTGCAGGCAGAAGGGACAGATGTGGCCCTCAGGTACCAGCCCTTCTTGGCCATCTCCCCAGGCTGAGGGGCACCTGCCACCCTTAAAGCCCTGAATGCTCACCTGCTGCAGAGCAGGCTATCCGGTGGAGGCTTGGCAGTGGCCCCCTCGGCCACCAGGTCACCTGCAGGGGCACGGCAACATCTAGCCAGATGTCCGCTACCCTCTGAGCTCATCGCACCACAGAGCTCCCTACCTGAATACCACTTCCCTTCTCCCAGAGGGCTCTGACAGGCAGTGGCCGCAAGTGTGCAGTGGCCCCTGGGCAGCTCAGGGTGGCCAGAAGAGCAGGCCCTCAGCTCCATAGCTCTCTGCTCAGAATGAGCCCCTCAGATGCCCTCGCCTGCTCTAGAGCAGCAGGGAGATGAGCATCCACACTGCCCCTATGAAGACCGGCTCCCACACACTGTGGGTCCACCTTGTCCCTGGATGTCCTTTTGCCACCTTGGAGCTGTGGCAGGGCCAGACCCTGCCCGAGGACCTGAGCCCACAGATACCATGGACCAAGCTGGATCAGGAAGGGAGGAACAGGGCCTGAAGACAGCAGAGTGGGGACAGGGCCACAGCCCCAGGTGGGACACATCCCACAGGGATGCTGCCTGCCTGTGCCATAGAGACACACTGCACTCCCTGCTGCCCTGACCTGGGAACTGAGCAGGGACCATGACGAAGTCATCAGTGTCACAGGAGTCCTTGCTGCTGCCGCCTGAGTCCCGGGAGCCATGCAAGAAGCCAGCAGCATCAGCTGGGGAGGTCAGTGTCTTCTGCAGTGGCGCCATCTCCCCCAGAGACTAGAGGAGAGCAGAACCCAGTGCTCATGTGGATACATGGACAGACAGGGTCTCTGCAGATCTGGGCCCCCCAATGAGACCACTATGCCCAGCCCAGGAGCAGCAGGGTCCACGTGCTCTTGCTCTTGAGGGAGGCCCCAGACACCAGCTGTGCTGCCTACTGGCTTGGCCACTTACCGGAGGGGAGGCCAGGTGCGAGGTGGAGCTGCTACTAGAGCTGCTACCTGACCCCGAGCTCGGGTAGGAGGGCACAGGCACAGGTGGGGCTGCAAAAGGTGATGGCAGTGTGTGGGATGTGCTGTCACACCCTGTGTAGGAGTGGCAGTTGCCAGAAGCTACTGGAGATGGCCATTTCCCGGGGCAGGTGCCCTTAAGCATAGCCCCTGCGGCATGGTTCCCAGAGCTCCAGCCCAAGAGGGGCATAAAGAACCCTCATCCTAAGCCATGACAATGACCTGCAATGATCTTCAGTGGCCCCGCCAGTCATCACTTGGGACAGAAGCCACTGGCCAGCATGAGGTGGCATTAGCCCCTACCCCAAACCTCCACACCACAGCCACCCACACTGAGCATGAGACACCTCAACAGATGGGGAGCAAGCAAGGCCCCTCCCACTCTCAGGACTCACATTTCTTGATGGAGGTGCTAGCATCCAGGAAAGGGTGGTGGAAAAATTCATCTGCAGGAGAAAGTCAGCCCTCACATGACCCCAGAACCTGCTTTGGGAACCTATCTCATCTAGCCAAGCCCACCTATGATGGGTTGGGCTCCCCAGGCAAGACCAGGCTTCAGCCCTGTGGCTGGGGACCTCCCGCCCACTCAAGGACCTGAGGGGCATGGCTGGGCCGTGGCTACTCACCGAAGTCCATGCGGTCTTTATGGTTGCGCTGTAGGAGCGCCAGGAGCAGCTGTCGCAGGGGTGCTGAGGTCTCTCGGGGGATGCTGGGAGGGCAAAGATGAGCTGATGGGGCTGGGGCAGACGGGGCAGGGCTGACCAGGGGACACCCAGGGGAGGTAAGTACTTACACAGGGACTAGCGTCTTGTTTTTCTCATAGAACAGCCGAAGGTCCTGAGGACTGCTAGCCTGCAGGGACAATAACCAGCATGAGCCCAGCCCCAGCAGCCCTGCCCCGGCCACAGCCTGGCATATGCAGCCCACACCCAAGCCAGCCCCACCAGGCTACAGGCAGCCCAGTGCCCGCTCTACTCTGTGCCCTTCTGGCCATTGATGAGGGCGCTGGCACCCTGGGGGTAGGAAAATGAAAACTGCTAGGCGGGAGCAGGTTCACCCAGGGCTCAATGCCACGGGCCCTTCGGGGCCCTCTCACAGGGCACCTGCAGGACACAGGCTGCCATCTGGGAAACAGGCCATAGCCCACACCCAGCCCAGTGCCAACAGACTGAGTGTCCCCTACCGCCCATGCCAGGGCCCCAGCCGCGCTGTGCTCCTGCCCCAGGCCGCAGGCCTTGCCCACCTGAAATGGGGCTTTTCCCGTCAGGCACTGGTAGATGATGGTGCCGATGCTCCACAGGTCTGCCTTCCCATCATAGTGCTGCGACATGATGACCTCAGGAGCCTGTGGCCAGAGGACAGGTTGGTACTGTGGTGCACAGCCACCCAGACCAGATGGCATGGAGCAGATACAGGCTGAGGCCATAGAGGGACGCACCATGTACATGGGGGAGCCGCACAGTGTGGCTGCCATCATGTTGCTCTGCAGGTAGCGGGCAAACCCGAAGTCGGCTGCAGAAAGAGACGCATCAGGACAGCAGCTGGGGCAGAACCAGAGGGTCCCTGCCACAGGGATACCTCCTGGGACTCACCAATCTTGACGCGGATGTTGTTGGGGTTCGCACGGCGACCCCCAGGGTTGGACAGCAGGATATTCTGTGGCTTTAGGTCGCGGTGGATAATGCCCTTGCTATGCAGCAGCCGCATGGCACCAGCAATCTGCTGCAGGAAGAGCCTGATGGTGTCCTCGCTCAGGGTCCGCATGGCTGTAGGGAGAAGCAGGCTCAGGGGTGCCCGTCATGGCCAGCAGGTGGCACGGCAGCCCAGTGGGGGGAGACAGGAGCACTGGAGGGAGCACAACACACCCTCTTGAGAACTTGCATCCCCCTCTGGCAAGAGTCATCTCCAAAGGCTCAGCTGTGAGCCAGGGTGTCAGGAGGGGACAAGGGACAACCCAGCACCCCAGCAGGGGGAACATCCTCACCCTGAGCAGAGAGCACCACCCTGGTGCCTTCCAAAGTCAGGTACAGGAATCCTCCCCCTGAGGGGCCATGTGGTGGGTGCTGGGACGCAGGCAGCAGGGGGAGGAAGCTCTCTGCAGCCCCAGATTATAAACCACCCCAAGGTGCTCTACTGCCATGGCCCAAGGACCAGAACAGATGACAACCCCCTTCCAGGAAAGCAGCCAGAGCCCCTCAAACTTTCTGCCCACCCCTCCACACACACACCCGTCTGCAGGTGCAGGTTGCCCCATCTTCCACACAACCACCCTCACGCCCACCCTCACTACCCACTCTACTTTCTTGTCTCTCCCAGAGCAAAGACACTGGAAGCAGAGCCCTCTGTAGTCCTGCTCATAGCCATCTCATCTCCCCAGCACACAGGACTTGCACTAAATCCCACAGTGGGCAGGTCCAACATGGCAGGGTCCCTTCCACTCATCTCAGGGCACCAGAAGACACAGACCACCCCCTCCCCAGCTGGCAAGGGCCACTCCACCACACCCTCCGGCCACTGCGCTGCCTGCAAGGCATCACTCACTGTGCAGGTAGTCGGCTAGGTCGCCACCATTGCAGTACTGAAGGAAGACAGGGACACATGTCCAGGCACGGCCAGGCCTCCAGCCCCAGCCCTGCCAAGCCCCGCCCCACATCACACCGTCCCACAGGGTCTGGGCTCACCTCCATGACCAGGTAGACAGAATTGGCCATTTCCTGCAGGATAGAGAGAGGCTATGAAGGATGGAACAAAGGCCACCTCAGGTGCCCACAACACACCACCTACCTCCCAGGTCATGGGGCACAGCTGGCATGCCCAGCCAGGACTCAGCAGGTCACCAACAGAGGTGGGACCTCCACAGCCCGGCTGACTATGGAGGTGGGTGCCTGTTGTGTCTTGTGCCCATTCCAACTGAAATGTTGGCCTGGGCTGGTGGTGGTGACCCACACCCATCATCCTAGCATGCTGGGAGACAGAACCCTAAATCTGAGCCATGCACAGGCAACTTAGCAACCCAATGAGTGTTGCTAATAAAAAATAGATGGAGACATAGCTCCACCCTGGGTTCATTCCACAGAAGAGAGCCAAAATAATTTGCATGTGAGCAACTGGAACAGCAGCCTGCAAGGAAGCCAGAGACTGTGGTTGGTCCCAGCCCTGTCTCCAGAACTCATGGCTGCATCCTGCATGGTGACACCCAGACACGGCACCAGGGTCTGGATGACAGGGAGAGGCTGTCAGTGACCCATGACTCAGGCACTCCTAGCCCCCAGAATCAGAGACACCACGAGCTTAGGGGTTGGTGCTACCAGGCTGAGTCAGCACCAGGACTCTGGGCTGTCAATCTCACACCCCAGCCTGAGGCACCTGTCCTTACTCTGCTCCTGGCCAGTCTTAGACAGTACACACCCAGCTGAGTGGAGCCCTCCACAGCACCTGGCTGCAGGCGGGTGCCCAGCACAAACATCCACTCAACTTCACAGAGGCCACTGAGGCCCAGGCCAGACGAGCTAGACAGGCTGGGCCTGCCCACCCTGCAAGGCCATGTGTAGATGGTGTATTCCCACCTGCTGGGATGGCTTTGACAATAGCAAGCACCAAACCAACCCCGTGACTGCAGGACCCAGGCTGGGCACTCGGGGACCCACACCCTGCTTGCTCTACCTCCACACCCTGCTTCCCCATGCTCCAAGTGGGAGGCAGGGAACTAAGCTCATATTCCCCAAGCTCCTGGTGGGTCTGGTGCCTGGAAGGTTCAGGGTATCTCAGAGGCCTGCAGGGAAAGGCACATGAACCTCAGGCACATAGTCTGGCATGCAGCAGCCAGCTGCCAGGTACAAGCTTCCTTGCCTCCAATTTGCTAAACCCCAGGACCTCTGGTGCCTGCTAAGCACCCAATTCCAGAAGGCTGAGGACATGGCGGGGTAGGAAGAGATTTCAGCCTAGAGGCAGGGACATATCCAGAGGAAAGCCTTGATCTGCCCCACCCATCCCTACTGTCCCAGTCTTACCTCCTTACACCTTAGCCCCACCCCAACCCCACCTTCCAGGGAAGCTGCAGGGGACAGATAACCATGGGCAGGTGTGGCTTGGCTAGGAGTCCCCAGGCAGAGACTCAGAGCCTCAGGGACTAAGATGTGCCAGAGACTGGGGACAGACATTAGGTCCAGGAGAGCCCAGGAAGGCCCCATCATAGGACCTCCAGCACTTGCCAGTGCAGGGCACTTGACCTAGGATAGATATGGCAGAGGGCGCAGGGTGGGACCTGTGTCTGCCCTCCTGTGAGCAGAGGCAGGACTAGGGACACAGCTGAGCCAGAGGCATGCTATCTCCCTGTGCTGCTGGCCCAGGATGTTAGGGACCACCCCCTCCCCCACAGCAGCCTGTGTCTCCCACCAGCAAGTTCAGAGAGCCTTCCTGTCCTCAAACCCACGGCAGGGCAGGACAGGGAGCTGCTGTCCACACTCCAGCCAGGCCCTGAAGAACACTGCAGGTCCCAGGGCCCAAAGGACCCAGCTCTGGAGCCAGTGCCCACCAGACACAAGCCTTGCCTCATAAACAAGTGACTGCAGCCCCACAAACCCAGGCGATGCACCGTGGGGAGGTGGCAGCACTAGCCAAGGCAGGCCAGCTCACACACCCTCCTGAACCTCGATGCCAGTGCCAAGCTGAAGGCTGTTGTCTGGGGTGCAGTGCCACCCAGAGGGCTGGCAGAAGGAGCCAGGCCCCGGGGCCAGCAAGGCACCCGGATGCAGGGGCACCGCCACTTCCCTGTGACCGTGTGGGTGCCTTCCCGGTAGGAGTGGCTCTGCACAGCCCGAGGCCACGGAGGAAAGCAGGTGCCAGCTCTTGGCCGTGCTCCACACAGGACAACAGGCACAGGGGTACAGGTGGAGGCAGTGGCAGGTACACCAGGGTCTCCCACCACACCAGCCCCCTCAAAGGGAACAGCAAAGGATGCTGCTCAACACCTAGCATGGTTGCTGGGCCTGGGACACAGACCTGGTTTCCCAATGGGCTCAGTGTCAGGGGACCCTGAGTTCCTCCTGTACATGTGGAAGCTGATAACAAATCAAAGCCTTCAAGAGGGACAGCACAACTGCTGCCTGGAAGACAGGCCCACCACCTCAAGAACCATGCCAGGTGGAAGCTAGCTTTTAGGCAGAGCCAGCTGCACAGGTCATCTGTGTGGGCACGGGCACTGGTGCACGTAGAGGCTGCCTGCCCCAGACCTTAAGGTGCTTTGCTTAATAGGATCCTGGCTCCCCACCTCACCGGCCCACTCATCTGGTGATCCTGGCTGGCCCAGTGCGTGGGCGGGTGGAAAGGTGCTGACCTACTTCACTCCTCCAGAATGGCAGCCACCAAGGGTGGCAAAGCCCAGAAATGTGGACAGCCACCACCCTACCCCTGCTTTTCTGACGCTAGAGAAGGAAAGGGAGGTGGCCTGTCCAGGAGGAAGGCCCACCCAGCTCCAGCCCAGAGAATAATGGTGTAGGATGTCCCCATAAGTCCCAAGCCTAGCCCTGCTGACCATAGCAGTGGGGCAGGGTGGGGAAGGACGTGCAGGAGACACTGCCAACCCAAGGGCCCAGGCATCAAGCCCCTCAGCCAGACAGGGCCACTCTGACCCTGAAGCACACGCAGGCAGACATGCAGGCAGACATGCAAGCAGCCCTATAGCGGGGCCAGGCATGGCCCCTCTGTGGCCCAGCAATACTGGGGCACAAGACAAAGTGCCCCATGAGGCTGCAGCCCCACCTCCAGGAAGCACCAAGACCAGCAAGGCAGCTGGCACAGCCAGGCTGAGGGGACAGGGAAGAGGAAGAGGGTTACCATGACAGCAGGATGGGAGAAGCTTCTGGGGCACCATGCTCCCCAACAGGTGCCCACTTTACCAGGCATCTGTCCCACCTTGAGCTTTATACTCAGCACTGTGAACTCTGTTTACAGAACGATTTATGAGACCTTTATCCCTTCGTGGCCCATAAACAACACTAACATGGTACACCTCCATGTAAGAGGAAGCTCACAGCCTGGAGACGGCTGCACGACTGCTGGCCCTGGGCCCCTGCCTGCATCGCACCACCCTGTACACCCTGCCTGCTCTCTGGGAAGGATGCACACTGCCAGAACACACTGCCCAGGACTCAGGGTCAGCAGAGGCAACTCTGAAATCAGGTCTGTCTGCAAGCCTAGGTGTATCACTGCTCACCAGCAAGGTGCCTGGCTGTAGCATATTGGCCTCGAGGATGAGCCTGGAGCCCGGCGAGATGCCCCATTTGCCTTCCCACAGGCCTGGCAAAGGGGAGTCGGGCTGGAGTGCAGCATGCACAAGGCTTTACTGGGTTCAATCCTCAGTGCCAAAAAGACAAAGGGACAAACCAATACAAGAACAAAAATAGACCAGGCATCGGGGCACATGCCTGTGATCCCAGCACTTGGGAGGCTGAGGCAGAAGGATACTATGTTGGAGGCCAGCCTGGGCTCCAGCCCAGCTCTAAACCAGCCTAAACTATACAGGACACCCTGTCTCAAAAAATCAATTTAAAAAACCCTCAATAGAAAAGAAAAACAACCCAGAGGACCTAGATATACCCTACACAAGAACTAGTTTCCTTAACAGCGCACAGATCACTGACACCCACATGTACACAGTGCTTTTCTGACACTGTATACACAGTGGTTCAAGCCCTCAGCACAGCTGGCCAGGAAAACAGGTGCCACAGAGGGGCTCTGACCAGGACTCACCACCCACCCACCGAAATATAACCACAGGGGCAGGCACCAAGAGGACTTCCAGAGCTCCATCCTCAGACAGAGGACGTGTACAGCTGTGTCCTACACTGCAGTCCAGAACAGCCCCTTGTCCCTCAGCAGCCACCACAGGGGAGGTCTTGGGTAGCAGGCACCATAAATGACAGCCACAGCATGACAGTAGCTGACACCTCCCAGGTTCCCTGTGGCCAGAGTGTGCTGTCACCCAACCAGACGAGACAAAAGCACACACGTGTCCATGGCAGACTACATAAAGCCCAGCTCTGAGGCGCTCTGGAGGGTCAGGGTAAGGCGTGCACGGCAGCCATGGAAGCTGAGTGCGGGCAGTGATGCAGCAGGATGGACACTCGTCCAGCGGTAGCAATGGCTGTCCCCAGATCAGAAGTGCAGGCTGGGGACATAGCTCAGTGGCCTAAGTGCAGGCCTGGCAAGCGCAAGGTCCTGAGTTTGATTCCCCCCGCCCTCAAAAGTGCAGGCTGTCTGAGGACAGTGGGCAAGGATCCGGGCAAGGATCCAGACAAGGGTCCAGGGGCTGTCTTCCTGTTAGATTTGGGGACACTGCTACCCAATCATTTGCACCTGTTTTTTCTGAGATAAAGCTTTACTACATAGTTTGGGCTGACCTTGAACTAATGATGATCCTTCTGCTTCAGCCTCCCAACTGCTGGGATTAAAGGCATGGGTCACCCCACCCAGTGTACCTATTGTTAAAAAAAAAAACTGGGCTGGGCGTAGTAGTACAGGCCTGTAATCTGAGCATTTTGGACAAAGGCAGAGACAGGAGGACTGCCACCATTTAAGGCCAGCTTGGACTACACAGTGAGGTCAAAGCCAGTCTAGTATCCAGGCATGGTGGTGTATGCCTGTAATCCCAGCACTCAGGAGGCTAAAGCAGGAGGATCACTGCAGGTTTGAGACTAGCCTGGGATAGAAAGTGACTTCAAGGCCAGCCTGAACTGCATAGTAAGATCCTCTCTCAAAAAGAAAAAACAACAAAACCACAAAATGCCAAGAATACATAAAAGCAAATCACCCACTTCTGGTCCCAGTGTTCGTCCCAAACAGAAGTTCTACAGATACAGGAGGGCAGTGCCATGCACCACAGGGTCAGAGTGGCCCCAGAGCCCAGGAGAGGCTGTGGCTGGCATTTCTCAGCACTTCCTCTGGGCAGAGGAAGCAACAGTGTTGCCAACACTGAAGGAAGTGGCAGTGCCCAGGGTCAGGTGTGTCCAGCCAGGCAGCAGACTTGTGGGGCTGGTCAGCTGGGGCCCAGGTGACCGCCATCTGCCCTCCCTTGGGCCCATCTAGAGATGCTGGGCCAATGTGGAGTGGCCCGGGGCAGGACAGGCCCTCTCCTGCCCTGGATCCCGCTGGAGGCTTCAGGGGGAGGGGAGAGGAAGAATGGGGCAGGGAGGAAGCAGAGGCAAGAGGCCTGGTACAAGGAAAGAAGGCAGGTGGGGAGGGCAGAGTGCGTTCGGCCTCCTGGACCCAGAACACAACATCTCTGGCAGTTTCCAGGTACTCCTGGTCACATTAGACCTGGTCCTGCCCACATATGACGTGTCACAGCCCCCAAGGCCACAGCAAAACTGACAGCAGAAGAGGGAGGAGGCCACCAAAACGCAGCCGCTCACTGGGAACCTCCCTCAGCCAGGGCTGGTCCCGTGGCCCCAGTAAACAGGTTTCAAAATCATTAGTCAGCGCTCTGCCTGGCGGAGCCGCGCCTCAAGCTCCTGGTCCCAAAGCTGGGCACCCAGGGCCGTCAACCCTGCTCCACTGCCCTGGGGCCCAGCAGGGGGATGGTTTTGGAAGCCACCGAGCTGCAGGCCAGCCTTCTCGGGCCCGCCAGGCCTCATCCGACACAGCCGGGTGTCCAGCAGGCCCAGCACCAACTGCCAGCAAGGAGTCTCCGGCAGCCCCTCCCCCTCTTGCTCTGACGCAGGGAGGTCCCGGCCAATGCGCGGCCATTGGAACAGTGTCAACAAACAAGCCACCGGCCAGACAGGTGGGCCTGCCTGGGACACCAAACTCAGTCAGGGCCACTAGGTCAGACACGAGGGGGGGTCCCTGGGGCGTAAAGGTGCCCATGCAGTCAGCACAACAGCGCTGAGTTCCCTGGCTCCCTCCCCAGCCAGGCAGCCAGGCAAGCTGAGTCTGTCCAACATCCAGGAGAGGCGGACCAAACCTTGGTGGAAGTCTGCAGGGCCCTGAGGGCCTCAGAGCTTCACATCAGGGCACCCAGCTCCACAGGGCACCCAGTGACACTGGTCAGGGATCGTCAGGCCCCTCCAGGGGTCAGAGGTTGGAATGGGTCAGACTGGTTGACATCGCCCCTCCCCCACACCCGCCGCCAAAGCCCTCACCTGAAAGTCGTACAGCGCCACAATGTTCTCGTGCTTCAGCTCCTAGGACGGAAACCCAAGCTTCTCACAATCCAGGTAAGGGCCGGCCCTCTCCCTCCCGTCTCAGGGTAGCAGCTCACCTTGAGAATTTTTATTTCCTTCCCCAGCAGCGTCTGGGACTTGGCCAGGTTCTTCTTGTTAATGCACTTGACCGCGACCTCCAGGTCACGCTTCTGAAAACCAAGTGTGGCCTTTCAAGGCTGGGGACACAGAGACTACCCCACCCCCGACTCAGGTACGTCCCGGAGAGTACGTGTCCCAGAGGCAACCCTGGCAAACTCGGACGGGGGCGGGAGTCCCCGGGAAAGAGGGTCCCGAGCCGGATTTCTGCGGCTGGATCCCTGGAGCAGAATGCCAGGCTGGGTCTCGGGAGGGGGGCTCCAAAGCTGGGAGTCCCTAAAACAGGATCCACGGCGTGTTTCCAGGACTGGGGTCCGCGCCGGGGTCTTGCGAGCACCCACCTCGCGGTGGCGGCCCTTGAAAACCACCGCAAAGGCGCCGTGGCCAATTAGGTCCTTGCGGGAGAACTCGAAGCGGCCCACAGTCTCCACGCCGCCGCGGCCGGGCTCCATGGCGCGGGAGGGCCGGGGGCGCGGGCCGAGGTTCGGCGGGCCGGGGGCGGGGCTCAGGCGGAGGCGAAGGCAGCAGGCGGGCCGGGCGCGCGGGGCCGAGGGCGCGGGCGCGGGCGCATCACAGGGGCCGCGCGCCCCATCGGGCAGGCCCGGGCCAGGTCCCAGCCCCGCGAGCCGGAGGAAGGGCCGGGTGCCGCGCTCGCTGGCTCCTCCGGCGCGCTCGTGAACGGGCCGGCCGAGCCGGCTCCGGCTCCCACTCGGCCCCTACTCCGACTCGGCCCGACTCTGGCTCTGACGCGAACCGGACCACAGCTTCGGCTCGCGGGCAGTCGGGGAAACAAAAGAGCCACGGCAGCCGGGGATCGGAGCCTGAGACGCCAGCGCAGCCGCACTGCGCGGGGGTGGAGCTTTGGGCGGGATCTAAAGGGCCTCGCACGGGTGGCGGGGCGGAGCCTCGCGGGTCCGGACCCACTGAGTGGTGGGTCTGGCGGTGGGGCGGAGCCTCGAGGAATGAAGCTCTGTGAGTGATAGGACTGGTGACTGGGCTAGGCCTGCGGGGCCGGGCTGTGGTGTAGCTTACTTTGAGGCGGGGCTTCGGGGGGCGGAGCCTCTAGGTCGGGGACGTGAGAGCCTGGAAGGGGCGGGTCTAGAGGGCGGCCGAGCCTAGCAATGGCGCCGCAAACGACAGGGCGGGGCCTGGGCGGATCTTTCCGCGGGCGTGGGAGTTTCTGGGCGGGGCTGCCCTGGGGGGATGAGTCTGGAACCGGGGAGTGGGGGCGACCGGTGACGCTGCAGGCCCTAGACCTCGTGGTGCTCCTCTGCCGACCCTTCTGTGTGCTGCGGCCGTACCTTCCGCCGGCTGCCCAGTCCCCTTTCTCTGGCCCACGGAACACCTCTGGCAATGTCGGGGGCCTGGCCCTGAGCAGAGGAAGTGCGTTTGTGCTGCAGGGTGCAGCGTGTGCTTAGCCGGCTTTGACCCCCAGAGCCAAAAATATAAGAAAAGATGCCTTGAATGAATCCCAAATCCTAAGCCCAAAACGTTACAAAACTTAGGGAAGAGCCCAAAGGTCTGCCCAAAAGGAGGTCAGGGAAGTCGGGAATCAGAGCCAGCACGGCCACCGGGAACAGCGCCTGGCCATCTCCTTTGCGCAGGGGACAGGGCATGCTGCCTGCCTTGTGCTCCCCGGGAAATCAGACAGCAGCCCAGCCCTGGGGGCGCATGTCCTTCAGGCAGTAACCCATTTGTCCCGTCCCCTCTCCCAGAGGGCTTTTGGTATTCCATACTCATTTTACAAGTGACAAAGTTAAGCGGATGTGCCCAAGTCCACAGCTAGCGAGAGGAACTGGCAGAGTTCTCACACCAAAAACTGTCTACAGCCCTGGTGTGGGGACAGACCCAGGTGACAGAGGCAGCCCCTTATGCTGTGCAGGGCTGTACAAGTTTGGCTATTTGTCTTTCTCTTTTTTTGTCTCTTTTAGACAGGGTCTCACTATGCAGTTCAGCCTAGGCTACAAGGCCAGGGATGTGCCACCATTCTGGGCATCATTTTGTTTTTTGAGACAGGGTCTCAATATGCAGTCCAGGCTGGCCATGAAGTCATGGGGACCCTCCTGCCTCAGCCTCCTGAGGGCTGAGTGTGTAGGCCATCATGCACAGCTATATTTAAATTGGTCTTATGGCTACATTTGCAAAGGCATAATTCTAAATAATCCTGTCTGTGCCTGGACCTCAGTAGAAAAAAAGGTTAGCCTCCACACACACCTGGTTAGCACATGGCCAGGTCCCTCCCAGAGCACCAGGCTGTGTGCCCAGGAGCCTGCCAGGAGGGCCTGCACTACCCTGGGTGGGATCCAGAGGCCAGGAGGACAGAGGGCTGCTGGCCTACCACTTGGCTGTCCAGGTGGAAAGGTGGCCAGAGCCACACAGTCAGCCATGGGCCATGTGTGCCCAGCTGTCCCCAGCACTGGTCACTGGGTGTCACTGACTGCCCACTCCGAGCAGAGTAGAGAGCCATGGGCTCAGTGTGGGCTTGTGGGGAGCAGCCCTAGCCTCCGAAGCTTGCATGTGGGGCAAGGATAAGGAAGGGAACATGGACCTGGCCTGGTGGGGCACACTTGCAGTCCCAGCACTCCAGAGGCTGAAGCAGGAGGATCACTGTGAGTTCAAGGGCAGCCTACCCTACATAGTGAGACCCTGTCTTGAAAAGCAAAAAAACCCAGAAACACACACAAAAGACCCAGGGCTGGGAATGTAGATCAGTGATGCAGGCTTTGGTCCAGGCTTTGGGCTCACTAATCTTGAAAAAAAAAGAATAAATTAATTTAGTCACATGTGGCACCAGGTATCTGTAATCCACCCTACTGGAAGGAAGCTGAGGCAGGAGGATCTCAAATTTGAGCCCAGCCTGATCCACTTAGTGAGACCTTGACTCAAACTAAAAAGAGAGAGGTCCAACGTTTCAAGTCCACAGGGCGGTGGCATGGGGCACATGTATGTTGGGCTGTGCAGCCCTCACCACTGTCCATGTGCAGAACACATTCGCCTCGAAAGCTGAAGCTCTGCACCCTCTGAACACAACCACCAGACCTGACACCTGCTACTGCTTTCTGTCCTGTGGGTCTGACCACAGGAGGAGGCAGATGCATGCTGGATGTCTCTGTCTCCTCCCCCGCACCCCCCCACGTATTATTATTATTGTTTATTTTTTAAAGACAGGGTCTTGCTGTGAAATCCAGGCTGGGCTTCAGCCTCCCAAGTGCTGAGACTACAGATATGCATGGCCACACCTGGCTCTTTTTCTTTTCTTTTTTTCATTTCTTTTGTGGTGTTGGGACTCAGTAAACCCAGTCCGCGGAGCCTGCCCGGTGAGCTCTCTAACACTGAGCAGCACCCCTCGCACTCTGGGTTTTTTTGGTTTTTTTTTTGTGAGGGGTGGTGGTTGGTGGTAGATACTAGAGACTGAAAACAGGACCTTTGCAGTGAGCTACATCCCAGCCCCTTAATGTTATTATTTAGAGCCAGGGTCTCACTGTGTATCCCATGGTACATTCCAATTCACGGCAATACCCCTGACCCAGCCTCCCCAGTGCTGGAACTATTATTGCCTTACACCACCATACCAGCTTTTATTTTTTATTTTGAGACAAAGCCTTGCTAAACCACTAAGTCTCCCAGGCTGGGCTGGAACTTGTGAGTCTCCTGCCTCGGTCTCCCCAAGGAGTGCTGGGATTCCAGGTGAGTGTTACACCTCCAGCTGGCCTGTTTGCTTTATAAATAACAGGAATAGGTGTGAAGTGATTTGCATTTCTGTGGCTCACCCTGCTGACACCTCTTGGCATGCGCCTGGGCTCTGGTCAGGTCCTTTGCCCTGTGCTTTCCTAGCATGGGGCAGCAGGACCTCCACACACAGGTAGATGGCAGGTGGCAAACATGGCCTGGACCCCTGCTTGTTTGTGTTTGGGCAGATCAGTGGCCACAGCACACTTGCATGCCCCAGCCCATCACCTGTCCTGCCTGACAGCCACCCTCCTGCCAGGGGTCTTCCCAGGGGCTGTGAGTGGCGCTACCATTGGGCGGGATGGCCAGGAACAGCAGCGTTGGTGTCTGAGTCATTTTCCCCGACAGTGGCAGGAGCCAGGCTGGTTAGTAGAGCACATGCCTGTAACCCAGCACTCTGGCCAGCTCAGGCAACTTGGTGACTTAGTCTTAAAATAAAGTGAACCAGGTCTGTGGACAGAGCTCAGCGTGGATGGAAACGGAAAGGAGAAGCAGATCCAGAAGGTCATGGTGTTCAATCCTATTTCTACGGAGTGTGCAGACATGGCAGGGCCATGCACCAGACGGGGGCTCAGCGGTCCCCAGGGCTACAAAACAAAATAGGGTGGACAGGAGCAAACAGCCTGGGGACCAGAGGCAGAGCAATGCTGAGGGCCCCCAGGGCTGAGTGGGTTATGGACAGAGGGAAGCAGAGAGTACTGTGTGGGGCACCTCTGGGGCACAGGGCCAGGCTCCGTGTGGGTTACCATCCCCGGAAAACACTGTGATGCCAGGACCTGGCCAGGGATGAGGACAGTGTGCGCCCCACTGCAGGAGTTGCCAGCCCTGCCCTGCCCTGCCCAGCCCTGCCTAGCCCTGCCCAGCTCCCCCCGCCCTGCCCCCGCCAGCTGCAGAGCCTTGCTTTTCCTCCTTGCCTGGGGCTGCAGAAGCGCTCCAAGCCTGGGGCTTGGAGGAGAAGTACAAAGGCAGGGAGTGGGCCAGGCCCAGCAGGGGCCACACCTGCCCCTCCCTGGGAAGCCAGTCCTTTTGCACTAGGGATTGAACCCCCTAGCCTTTTTTATCTTTTGAGGTAGAGTTTCACTAAATTTCTAAATCATCCAGCTGGAATTTGAAATCCTCCTGCATTAGCTTCCCAGAATCTCGGGATTATAGATAGGGATGGACAGCCATGCCCGGCTGGTAAAGTTGATTTTAAAAGAAGCATTCAAAGCCAGGTGTGGTGAGGGTCACATGTAATCTTGGCACTTGGGAGGCTGAGGCAGGAGGATCCCTGTGAGGTGGAAGCCAGCCTAGGCTACATAGCAAGATCCTGTCTCAAACATAAAAAAGGAAAAGAAGTCAAGACACAGAAGGACATGGCATATGACCCCATTCCTATGCAGTGCACATAAGTGCCAGGACCATGTACCACCAGGCTGGGCCTGAGAGGTCCCCGAAGCTGAAATAAGGAACCCAACCTCACCAGGTAGAAAAAGAACTTTCAGGATGGTCACCAAGAGGCTAGGGGAGGGTGAGCAGGAGAGGTTGGCAGAATTCAGCTCAGGGAATGAGGCAGGACCGGTTGGGACCTGGGCATCTTTATCTGTGGAAGGTGATGACCTGTCCCATGCAGATCTGGTGTAAGGGCCACCTTTCTGTCAGGGCAAGGCCGGCCTGGTGCTGAGAATCCTGAGAATCCTTGCTTGGAGTAGATGGAAGTGCCCAGCCCTGGGGAGGCAGCTCCGCATGCTTGTGTTTCAGGAAAAGAGAAAAAATAAGCAAGCTGGGCTCCTGTCTTGAAACTAGTTTTTAGCCGGGTATGATGGCGCATGCCTGTAATCCTAGCCCTTTGGAGGTTGAGGCAGGAAGATCACTGTGAGTTCAAGACCAGACTGTCTACAAAGTGAACTCAAGACCAGCCTGAACTGCATAACAAGACACTGTCTCAAAAAGACAAAAAAGCGAATTCATCCTTGTTTTATTGTGTTATCTTTGCTCTTTGGGCACCAGAAGTGGGTACCTCAAGCTGGGCCCTGGGGTGCTGGTGGCTTGGGCTCATGCTGGCTGAGCCTGGGTCCTGACCATGGGTGAGGAGGGGACCCGAGGCCAGGTGCCTGAGAGCTGGGACTGCACAGGGGTGGCAGGTAGTGGGCAGGAAGAGATGGGGGTCGAGGGGGCCCTGGGATGACCCAGGTTGGGTCTATCTTCAGCCTGGCCCCAGTGTTGTTCTTGAACCCTGTGCCACTGGCTGGGTCCTGGAGTGCCAGGGGCCTTTGCTGCTCCCCAGAGCACTCAGTGGACAGATGCAGCCAGCAGAGGACCAGCAGACACACACCTCTGGATGCACAGAAGGCCCGGAGCCCCTACCAGCCCAATCTGGGAGGACCTGAGGGGGGCGCTGTGCCCAGTACCCTGGAGACTCAGGGCATAGGCATCCAAGATCCAAGGCAGAGCCCCAGGGCATCCTGCAGGGCCTGCTGTCCTCACTGCCAGACCCTGCCCAGCTGGGACTGCTCATGACCTCTGCCTTTGATCCTCTGCCTGGTAGCCACAGGGCCCACACTGAAACAGCAGCATGAGGGCCACCTTGAGACTAACTGTCCCCATCCCGGCTGGAGGGCCAGACTCTTCAGGGCTGTGGCCAGGAGGAGGCCTTCCCCAGCTCCTTGGCCAGGAGCTGTGACCCTGGCAGGCTGGGACCTGGGATAGCCACTCCTGGGGCTTCAGGGCTCCTAGGGATGGAGCCTCCTTGTTTGCTTCTCTGGTTTTAGGACCTTCAACTGGGACCAAGCTCCAGAACCCAGGGACCCAGGGCATGGGGATGAGACACAGAGACCTGAGACACGAGGACCCAAGATACAGGGACCTAAGGTGCAGGGACCCCAAGGACAGGGATCTTGACTTGGCCGCTTATCTGAAGGTGTCAGGCCAGGCTGGCACTCCACTCCAGATAGAGCCAGGCTTGGTGTGGATGCGGCCCTGGGCTTGAGTCCTGGCTCCAGAACCCGAGCCTAAATGCAGACCCTTTGAGCCCACGGAGAATGGAGGCCCAGCGTCCACTACTCCCTTGGGGTCGTGCGCAGCATAGCACAGGACCTCTGCCCAACGTGAATTGGGGCTGCAGGGCACTGGTGATGGCTGACCCATCCCCCAGCCCGGCACTCTGCCCCCAAGCCTGTCTCCCTGCCCTGACTCAGGCAGAGCCAGAACCTTTTCCACTGTCTGCGGGCCTGGCCCCAGAATCCTTGGTCATGGGCTCTTAGGTCACCTCAGGCCCTGAGGTGCAGCCCGGGCAGGAGCCACAGTGCGTGACCTTACAAGGGCCAGGCTAGAGTTTGGACCTTGTGCCACCCCAAATGACAGGCCGCAGCCCCACAGAGGACAGGCACTACCACAGGAGGAGGGCCCTGTGCTCCACCTCCAGCACTGCAAAATCAGAATGTAAAACAAAGTTAAAAAAAAAACTGGGGTTGGTGGTGCATGCCTGTTATCCTAGCACTCTGGGAGGCTGAGGCAGAAGGGTCATAAGTTCAAGCTCAGCCTGGAAAAATTAGCTTGACTCTGTCTCAGAACTTAAAAGGGGCTAGAGACAGAGCTGAGAGCAAAGGCCCTGGTTCCATCCCTGGGGTTGAAAACAACAAAAACTCAGGGTGGGTATGAGGCTGTTTGTGGTGGGGGGTGCAGTATTGCTTGGCTGGCGTGGAGCCCTGATTCACACAGGGAGGAGCCCTGTGGACCCCTCCCCACCTCCATGTGTGCTCCAACCCAGGACTCTTACCAGGTGGGTGCCGAGCCCAACCTGCAGCTCAGCCCTGGCTTTCTGCTTCCCCTGCCCCTGCCCGTCTTTGGACCCTGGCTGCTCTCCTAGTGCATCTTGATGGAGCCCTGGCTGTTCTAGAGCCAGGCATAAAAGCTGTGGGGCTGCATACTCGGAGCCCTTCCTTCCACTCAAGAGGCTGAGGCAGGAGGACTGCAAGTTCAATGCCAGCCTATCCCCCCAGAAAAGAAGTTTAAATTGTCATCACCTTGTCCTCGGGATGGCTGATGCCAAACAGTGAGACACAGTGGCTGTCAGGTTGCCCTCTTTTGAAGGCTGAATTTCCTTCCTCAGACAGACCCACCAGTGGGTGGATGCTGAGGCCTGGGGGCCCCTGCTGGGGCAGCGTTTGTGATCTGGGTTCAGGCTGCTTCCCACCCTTCAGGTGCAGGCTCAAAGGGAACCACCAGGTCCCAGGCAAGGTAAGGGTTAGGTTGTTTTTATTAAAATGTGTATAGTGGGCGAGGATGTAGCTCAGTGGCACAGCGGCCACCTGGCAAGTGCAAGGTCCTGAGTTTGATTTCTGGTACCAAAAAACAAAAACAAACAAATAAAACTATGTGCAGTACATGTTTTTATAGCTTGTGGGAGACAGGAATATATAGCCCAGGCTAGCTGGGGACTCACAGTGATCCTCCTGCCTCAGCCTCCCATGTGATAGGATTACAGGTATGTGCCACCACTCTGCTCAACTCTGAAAGAATCTGCTAAACTGGTCACAAACTCATATTCGCAAGTGTTCACAGCAGGATCACTCCCCAGAAGCTATGCATAGTGGTGTATGTCTGCAATCCCAGGGCTTGGGAGGCTGAGGCAGGAGGATCACTAAGTTCAAGGCCCATCTGGACTACATAGTGAGACCATCTCAAAAAGACAAAAGAGAAAAGTATTTTTCCCCAAGTGCTGGAATCACAGGCATGCACCACCATGCCCAGCTTTTTCAGGAGTCAAACATGGGGAACAGCTCAGGTGTTTACTGAGGAACAGATAAAGAGCACATAGGCTGAAGGCATCCCCATCGTAGAATATAACACAGCCCTGAAGGGTGACCAGACTGAATGTGGAGACACTGAGGGCATCCCTGGTTAGAGTGGGCTGCAGACACAAAAGGGCAGGCACAGTGTTATTCTTTGGAGCGGTTCAGTCATGGGGCAGGTGGCAGGAAGGTGTGTGACAGGGACAGAAAGAAGGAGTGGCCAGTGGGCAGTTTCCTGCTGGGGTGCTGAGCATCTTGGAACCAGAGCTGATGCCACACAGGTCACAGGATCCATGGTCACTGGTCATAAGGATGACCCATTGGCACATGCCTGCAATCCCAGCACTTGGGGGGCTGAGGCAGGAGGATTGTTGTGAGTTCAAGACCAACCTAGGCTACAAAGTGAGCTTAAGTCCAGTCTGAACTACACAGCGAGACACTGTCTCAAAAAAGACAAAAAAAAAAACAAAACAAAACAGGATGACCCGTATTTCACCCCTGCAAAACCCCTGAAAGATCTGAGTGCACATGAAGGGTGGGCCAGGGTGTTGTGTCTCAGGAACTGATTCTAGGTCCTGGAGGTTGAACCAGCGACTCCTCAATGAGTCACATCTCCACATTTCACAATGTTTCATTCTGAGACAGAAAAGACCCCAAAAAAACAAAGAACAAAAAACAAACAAGCCAGGCGTGGTGGCGCAAACCTGTAACCCCAGCACTTAGGAGGCTGAGGCAGGAGGATCTTTGCAAGTTTGAGACCAGCCTGGGCTACAAAGTGAGTACAAGACTAGCCTGAATTGCATAGCGAAACTCTATCTCAAAAAGACAAAAATAAAAACAATAACAAAAACATTCCGAGACAGGGTTTCCCTCAGTTGCCCAGGCTGGGTATAAATTTGTAATCCTCCTGCCTCAGCCTCCTAGGCCTTGCTTCTCAGAATACCTCTGCAGCCGGACCTCTCCCACTATGTGCCCTGAGGGGCCCTGGGGATGCTTTGGCTGTATGGGTCTAGGCTGACTGGAGAAACTCCTGGTGATCTGCTGTGGCATAACTGGGGTGTGTGGGCTGAGTCCCCACCCAGAAGCCAGTGCAATGGCCGGGTGGGCAGAGTCCAGGCAGGGGCTGGAAGTGTCCTGGCTGATGCAACCTGGCCTGGGCTGACCTGCAGGGTGCTGCCTCACAGCCTCCAGTCCCTGGACTCCCGGACCTTGGCCACAGCGAGCAGCACTAGAGTGCCACCTCCAGGCAGGCCACCCAAGTGCTGGATGATTTGAGTGGTCAGAGCATCCAGAGCTGTCTGCAGCTTTGGTGGGCGTGTGGGGGCTAGGTCTAGCTCAGCCCATTTGTCATTTGAGACAGAACCTCTCTGGGTAGCTTGGCCTGGCCTTGAACTATGTATGCCTGGTTGGCATGGAACTCACCAGCATCCTCCTGTCTCAGACTCCCAAATGCTGGGATACAGGTGTGTGCCTCATGCGTGGCTCCGCACCAGCAGTCTACCCATGGGCTGAGGGGCCTTGGAAGCTCTGACACCCCAAGTCCCCTCTGCCCTAAGGCCCTCGGCCCTCAGAGAAAACCCGAAGTCCTGCCAGGGTGGTCATGCACGTGGGACCAGGGGTCCACCCAGGTTTTTCTCTTCCCGCTCCCAGTGCTGGGAGACTCACTGCTGTCTGTGACCGAGGTCCTGCCAGGGCCCCTCCCTTTTATGTGCTGTGATGCAGACCTCACAGTCTCAGGCTGGCCCATCACACCCAGAGCAGCACCTGGATCCCCCACCACTGCTGCCCTGGCCCTGAGGGTGACACCTGCATCACCCAGCTGTGGCATGCAGCCCAGACAGGAGCCACTGAAAACCAAAGGGTGGGGACAAGGACATGGATGGGGACAGGGACAGAGGGTGCGAGGCAGGGGTGGAGAGGGGCTGGGGATAGCGGCCACACGGGCTGCCACTGCTGTGCCCAAGCTAGGCTGCCCTGCACATGTGGGATGCGGCAGCTGTGCATGGCACCTGGAGGGTCTCCTGGTCCTACTGGACCGTGCTGTGTCTGAGGCTGTGTTGGGGTCCTGTGCACAAGGGATGGACTTGTTCTCTTGCCCTGGCTGCTGTGGAGTGGAGACAGCTGGCCGGGCCTCGTGAAGACCCCAGGAACAGGTGGCCCCTGGCTGGGTTGGGCCAGTGGGGGTAGCATCTGTCCCATGCCCTGGCCTGGACAGAGTGCAATGCCATGCCTCAGTTTCCCGTGACAAGGAGCCAGAATGGATGTGTCCAGGGGCCATTGTGGACTGGCCCCTGCCCCATAGGCCTTCCAGGTCCACACTGGGGGATGCATACTTGTCCCCAAGAGTCACCAGTATGTTCTGGGCCATCCCAGTAGATGGAGCCCCTAACTCCTGCAGGCCCAGGGCCAGATCCTGTGGCAACATCTGGTGACAGACATCCTAGGGCAGCAGAACCCAAGCAGGCGGCCATGGACTAGCAGCCCACGACCTTCACAAGTGCCAAAGTTGGGGGTAGGAGGGTTGTGGCAGACTACATATCACCCAGTGGCCATCCATTTGCTATGGCCTTGGAGGACATGCTGGTGGCAAAGGCAGGAGCCCAGGGTCTGTGTCCAACATGGCCGGGGCAAGGGCTCTGGAGACCATGTGCTCTGGTGGACGTCACAAGAGAAAACTGCGCATTCATGTTATTGACAGGGACAGCCTGGGCCATCTCAGGGACAATACCCTGACCACAGCAGCATTGGCTGGTAGAAAACTTTATTAGGGTTTGGACCTTCAAGCCCCTCTGGCCACATGACAAGGGAATGCAGGGCTGTGTTCCTGCCAGAGGGCACCTGCCCAGCAGCTCTGGGTGTGGGCAGAGGGTGGGGAGGTGCTGTCCTGACCTGGCTGTCCTGGTGGGGCCTCACACAGGCCGAGGGGGCTGTGGCCCTGCCTGCTGAGAGCAGGCGTGGGGCTGCAGTGGGTGTAGATGCGTTTCTCCCTGGAAGAGGGGGGTGTGTGTGGACCTGTGTCACGTGTGGAACTGCCCCTTCCCATCTACGCCGCTCCTCCCCAGTGGCCCATCGCAAGGCCACCCACTGAGGGCTCATCTCTCAGTGCTCTAGATGGTGGTGGGCATCGGTCACTCACAGCCTGGCTCCAGAGGCCCTGCCCCAGTGCAGGCAGGGAGTGACAGCCCCTGCCTCCAGGGCTCAGCCCCATCTGTGCCCCATCCCGAGGCTCTGCTTGCTTGGGCCCTTGCCTTCCTCCTCACACCACTCCTGCTCTAGGGCTTGGAAGCTCCTCTGTGGCCGGGGAGGGGGTGCTATCCCCACCGAGTGCAGGGGTGGCCCAGTAGGGAGTCTCTCCGGAAGCCCAGGCCCAGCCATGGAAGGAGGGTCCCCTCCTGGGATGGGGGCTGGGGACTGCGCAGGTTCCACAGGTGCAGTGGGTCTTGAGCTCTCTGGGCTGTAAGCAGCCACCCCGGCAGGGACGCGTGCATGCCCTCTGCCTGCAGTGGGTGGGAACTGCACTACCTACCTAACTGCTCTGGTCCATCTCGCTGTGACCCCAGGGGCAATGAGGGGTTGGTGCTCAAGCACAGAGAAGCCAGGTGGTACCAGGGTCCATGGCACACCCGGGTGAAGAGGGCATGGGGTGCACAAAGCCAGTCCAGCAACCTGGAGCAGCCACTGGCTGTGTCTCTCACGTAGGTTTCATGGGCCCCGGGCCAGGGCACCCAGGACACTGGGCAGCAGCGGTGGCAACAGCAGGGGTAGCATGCGCTCGGCAGCCGAGCAGGAGCACACAGCCAGGCCATTCTGGGCCCCACTGCGGCCCTGAGGGCCCACCGGTGGCCCATCTACACCCGCGCCAGCCTGCGGCTCCCCACACACCAGCCAATCCCGTGCTGTGGGCTGGGGATATCCAGGCGCCACCTCCAGCTCTCCGTCCAGCACCTTCCAGTACTCATGGCCGCGGAAGAAGTAGGAGGCCCCTGCGGGAGAGGGATGGCTGAGCAGCCCAGGGGACAGCCTGGACAGCTGCAGTGACCCCAAGACAACCTGGATGGCGTGGGCTGGGGCCATTGTGGTCACAGACGGACTCTGGCTGGGCCTGCCTGGGGAAGCTGGCTGCTGGGTGGGGTCACGTGTACCAGTTGAGACAAGGTCTTGCTATGTAGCCCAGGCTGGCCTTGTACTCCAGATGATCCTTTTGCCTCAGCCTCCCAAGTACAGGGGCTACAGGTGTGCACCACCATGCCAGGCTCTATTGGGTTTTTATCAGGGATGGGCCCTGTGCCCAGCATGGTGTCACTGGAGGTGACACTTCCTGGGCTGGTGGAACTGACTCGGTGGGGGGGCGCGTTTCTGGTTTGGGGGTACAGGAGGGCTCTGAGTTGGGCTGGGAGGTGGGAGGCAGGGTGGTGTCTGTGGAAATCCTTGCTGGGAATCTCAGGGCTGAGAAGCCCAGGGGATCGAGTGGTCCTAGGGCTTGGGAACCCCAGTCTGCAGCAGGGCTGCGCCCCCATGGCCTGGTGCTCACCATCAGACCAGCGCATGGCATCGTCCAGCCCGCTGGGAACCCCCCTCCACAGGGGGCCCTGGGCGGGGTAGCCGGGGTCCATGCGGTGCGTGTGGTCATCATAGCGCCAGTACAGCTGGTCCTTGAAGAAGTAAGTCCGGCCATTGTGGGCCCAGGTGAAGGCCGCATCCACGCCGCCTGGTGGAAGGCTGAAGTCGGAGATGGGCCGAGGGTACCCCTCCTCCACATTGTTGTCCTTGAATACCCAGTATCTGTCTCCTGGGGGAGGGTGGGGGTGCTGAGGGTCAGCTATCCATCTCCCCCACGCTGCCCGCTCCCAGGCTGTGCCAGTGATTGAACCACAGCGCTGAGTCCTCCTGGAGGGGTACTGAGTGCCTGTGGTGCACCCACCATGGGCACAGGGATAGAACCCAGGTGGTAGCCTAGGATCCCAGTTCTGCTCTGGACACCACTCACAGGGTACAGGGGAACCCAGGGACAGTGATGGCAGAGGCCCCACTACCTGCATGCTAGACAAAACCTTGGGTGTCTCTAGAAAAAACGTCCTGTTATCCTGCACCCCAGAGGCTGAGACAGGAGGATGTGGCGAGTTTGAGGCCAGCCTGTGCTGCACAGTGAGACCCTGTCTCACAAAACCAAAAGAGGCACCAAACCCAACAAGAGGTCCCAGCAGCCAGTGAGTGCAGAGTAAGTCTCTAGCACCTCAGTCAGCCGGAAGCAGTGAACCCCACTGAGCCAGGGATGGGGCCCGGAAGCTGACGGTGGTGCTGCAGGAAGTAGGCAGGGTCAGGGACCTGCACACCACGTTCTGGCCCAGGGTCTGCAGAGCCTGGAGCCAGTGTGTGGGAGGGCGAAGGGGACAGGGGAGGGCATGTCCTGACCCCACACCAGGAGACTGTGGAGCCTGCATCTGTGTGACCCCATGCGGGTGCCCCCGCCCTCAAACCCACCAAAAGAAGCGGGGGGGTGGGGAGCCCAGGACAAAGGGCTGAGCTTCCGTGGCAGGAGAAAAGAGCTGTGTGTGGGTGGTAGGGCAAGCTGCATGGCGCCAGGCGTACCTGACCACCCAGAACTACATATGATACCCAACCACCCTGAACTACACACTTCAAGTGGTTAAAATGACCAGGCACAGAGGTGTATGCCTCTCATTCCAGCTACTCAGGAGGCTGAGGCAAGAAAATCACCTATTGGAGGCAGCCTGGGCATTTTGAGAGATCTTGTCTCACATTAAAAAACAAGGGCTGGGGTGTGACTCGCGGCCACAGTGCTGCAAATAAATAAATGAATAAAAAATATAAAAAGTTCAACAACTCCATGCCAGGGGTTGTGGCTGCTGGGTCCCTGAAAAGGCAGGAGATGGGGGACAGAGTGGACGGTGCTCAGCAGAGCAAGGAAACCGGCGAGCAGACACTGCCCGGGGACGGGGGACAGGGCGCTCACAGGCTGGCCTCCCTGGAACCTCAGCCAACAGGGAACCTGCGCTTTCGCTGGCATCAGTAGAGGACCCTGGGATGCCCCTGTACACTGCAGGTGACAGCAGAGGCCACCGGATCCCCACGGCCTGGGGGTGGGCGGCTCTGTGGGATCTGAACAGGATGTGGGTGCCTGTCACCATGTGTGGGCCTGGGGAGTCAGTCCACTCTGGTCTAGGAGCAGTGAGCCATGAGGTCTGCAGGGCCATGCCAGGGAGCGGTGTGTGTAAGTGGGGTGAGTGTGGCCTGGGCCTGTGGCACGTAGGACACCTGTGGTTCTTCATCACAGGTTTTCCTTTTCCAGTTTGTTCTGCAGTACCAGGGACTGAACCCTGGGTGTCTGCACTGAGCTACACTCCAGGGCTTATTTCATTTTTGAGACAGGGTCTCAGTAAGTTGCTCAGGGTGGGATCAAACTTGTGATCCTCCTGCCTCAGCCTGCCAGAATGCTGGGATTACAGGAGTACCTTGCCACACCCGGATCCAAAATAATTTTGACCAGAACCTCTTTCTTTGTTTCTATATTTTTGAGACAAGGTCTCACTATGTAGTCCAGGTTGGCCTTGAACTCTCTAAGTTGCCCAGGTTGGCCTAGAACTCTTGGTGATCCTCCTACCTCAGCCTCTTGAGTACTAGGATTATAGGTGTGCACCATGCCCAGCAAGGAGGTTCTGTGAGGGACATGGGGCAGTCCCCACAAATAGCAGGTGAGGAAAGGCAAGGGGCAGGGCAGCACCCAGGAAAAAGAAAATCAGGACAGCCTGGGCCCATGGGGTTGGACACATCTGCAGAAACTACAGTGGCCACTCTGGGTAGATGGTCCCTGTGGCATAGAAAGCACATGGCATTCCCTGCTCCTGAGGGGTCTGCTGATGTGAAGCCCAAGGGGCAGGCAGGAAGGAGACCCAGAGACGACAGTGATGCCCCACCTCCTCAGGGACAGGAGACACAGCCTGGCTTCCAGGAATGGGGTCTCCAGAGTCCTTATTTGGGATTGGGTGGGGGACATAGAGGCCCACGTTGCCCACCAGGAGCCCATGCTGCCCCAGCCTCGGCCCTTGCCCTGGAAGTGAAGTGACTGTCCAGGTTCCCACCCACCTCACCTACCTACCTCGGAAGAAGATGATCTTGTGGTCACTGGTGCGCTCATACACGGCGTCCACACCGTCTAGGTGCCGGGGCAGCCCCCGCCAGAAGCGGTGCATCTGTGCCGGCTGCAGTGACACCAGGTGCCGGTCCCGTGTCAGCCGCCAGAAGTACCTGCCTGGGGACAGAGAGGGACTGGGCAGGATGGGGCCAGAGGCTGGGAACCCCCCACCTTCCCTGCTGCTGACCTTTAAAAAAGAAGGCCTCGCCCCGGATCTGGGCCACTGCGTCGAAGTGGGAGCTGCACCTGTGTGGCACATCCTTCTGGGGCCTGGGGGGCACAGGGTGTGGGTGGAAGGCACCCGGCTCAGAGCTGGATGTGTGGGTGGGGAGGAACGCAGCTCAGAGCCAGATTACCTTGCGCTGGGCAAGGCCCCGTGAGCCCCCAGCGCGGCTTCCTTGGAGGAAGCTGTGTGGCCGCACCAGGGTCCGCCCCTGGGCTGCTAGTGCTGCAGGCAGGGAACCCAGTGCCAGGGCCAGACCTGCTAGCCGGCCAGCCGGCTCAAGGGTGGGTGCTTGCTCAGCATGTGGGTCCCTGGGTTCAGCCCACACCAAATTCAGAAGAAAAGTCAGGGACAACGCAATGCCCACTGGCAGAGACTGAAAGAGGTGGCCCAGCCTCGCAAGTGAGGGTGCGGGTCTGGGAAAGCCAGTGTCCTGAGCTGGGCCTCCCTCCCTGGGGACAGGCAGGCTTGGACACTGTGGTAGGGCTGCAGCTTACAGGGTGCTGGACCGATTATCAGGGGGCTCCGGCAGCAGGGGAGGCTCCTTGGACTCGGGGGCATCCAGCTGTGCTGTTGGGGACACGGACTCCCGCACTCCTGGGGAGACAGGAGGAGGCACTCACCCAGCCCTGCATGTTCTGGGCCCATGAGGCACCCTGCCCAGCCTCAGAACTGAGCCAGAATCTTGGGCCCTGAGTATAGGGTGGGGCCCTAGACAGACAGGGTGCCCAGTCCCAGCTGCCGCCATGCCTGCCCTGCCTGGGAGGACCCAGGGTGCCAAGAGCAGGTGGTGCAGACAGGCTGCATGCTCGCTGCCCATGGCACTGGGCAGCACTGGACTTGGGTGTGGAGCAGGGGTGCAGGAGCCAGCAGCCCCGGTGTGAAGGGTCCTGGAACACATGCAGGCCACACTATGTGACTGTCTATCCCACAGTGGGCTCTGGGGCTGTGGAGGGTGTGGTGGATACCACAATGGCTGGGATGACCTGGGTCCTGGCTGGACAGGAGGCACTCGCAACGTGGGAGACTTGGCCTTTGTACCAAGGTGGACTTGACCATCAAGGCAGTGCGTGAACGTCAGAGGGACACAGAGGAGGCCAGGGGGACAGATGTGGGATGCTGGGGTGGGCACCCTGGCACATCCAAGGACAGGACAGGTGGGGCTGTCAGCCTTAGTCCTGGGTGTCACAGCAGGGAGGGACCCTGGCTGGGTATTGCTGGAAACATGGGTTTTGTGCTTGAGACAAGGTGTTGCTATGGAGTTTAGGCTGGCCTTGAGCTTGTGGTGATTCTCCTGCCTTAGCCTCCTGAGTGCTGGAATTACAGGTATGTGCCAACATGCCCGGCAGGAGTTTTGGCTTTGTACCCTCCCAAGGGGCCATCCCTCACAACGTCCTGGTGCCCCCACTCTTCTGTTGCACGTGGGCCTGGCAGCCCAGGCTCAGGCTGGACACTCTGGCCCGCACTTACCCTGGACTGTTCAGCATCAAGGCCTACTGGGCATCCTGGCCAAGGATGGGTAGGGCTGTGTTCTTCCCTCCCTGCACTCACAGGTCCTGGTGCTTCGGGTGGGGACACTCACCGTACAGCTGCCACGTGCGCACCCTGTCCTCATAGGGGAGCCCGTAGCGCAGCGGGTCACCCACGGGGCCCTGGTAGTAGGGCTGCATGATGGAACTGGTGGCGGCCACGTGGCCCAGCCCAATGGCATGTCCGAATTCGTGGACAGCCACTGCAAACAGGTCCACACCGTGTGCATCTGGGGATAGAGACACATGAGCTGCAGGGCCACACCCCTTGCCGGCAGCATGCTGGGTCTTGCCCCAGGGCCCCCTCGGCTGTGTGGCTCTCAGCTCCTACCCTGGTCCCACTACACATCTTTCTTTTGTGTCTTTTGGTTCAGTTTTGAGTCCTGCAACTGAAGCCAGGTATTTTGCACTGAGCTACATCCCCAGCCCTACTTTTCAAAGATTTAGTTTTGTTAAGTCACAAAGTTGCCCACACTGGGTTCAAACTGGTCATCCACTGCCTCAGCCTCCCAGAGTGCTGGGATCACAGGTGTGTGCCACCACAATGGACTGCCTTTTCCACGCAAAGCCACCAGGTGGCGCTTCAGGCTTTGCAGTCACCTGTGCCCTGCTCAGACTCCCAGTGTGGCCTCAAATGACTCTCCTGCCTGAGTTGTGGGTGTCCAGCCCGGCTCCCTGTGGCACCCGGGGTCGCTCAACCCCCCAGCCAACCCTGCCCGGCAATAGTCCCAACCCCGGCTGCTGCTGGGCCTCACGGTCCCCGCGCGGCGCCTGGCTAGGGGGCCGCAGCCCCGCTGCCCACACACCCGAGGAGCGGAAGGTCCAGGCCTCATCGTCGTCGAAGTGGGCGTCCCCCGCGGCGCGGTGGTCGCCGGGGAAGAAGGCATGGGCCACGGTGCCGCCAGGGCCGTCGAAAGGGTAGTGGTCGTTGTGGTTGCCCCGGGAGAAGTCAATCTGAATGTCAGCAGCGCTGCCCGCCACTTCGTGGAAGTCAAGGGGCGCGATGTCGCTCCACACCTTGAGCGCGTAGTACATGAGCGCCCGCACCGTGTCCCGGCCCAGCGGCGAGTCCCGCGGGAACGTACGCACCCTGGGGAGGGCCGGGCTCAGCCAGGCATATGGCCTGGGCGGCGCCCGGGGCCCCAGCAGCCCAAGGCCTCTGCTGGCAACCCGCCCAGGGGCAGGAGGGACTGGCGGGGCGTCTGTGAGCCCACTCCTGAGCTGTGCAGGTGCCTGGTGCCCGACCCTGGTCCCCCGGACACGGCCTCACAGCGGCAACCACCCACCTCCAGGATAGGTTCCGCTTGCTCCACTTGGTCGGGGCTGGGGCCTGGCGCCTCCTGCGTGTCGGGGCCACCGGGGGCAGGTCAGGCAGTGAGCAGCGGGGGGTGCGCATGAGGGCCAGGGTGGCGGGGTCTGCAGGAGAGTGGCGGGTGGGTGGCTTGGCCCTGGCCTGGGGGAAGCTCATACCCTTGGCCCCCAGCCGCTGGGGTGGGGGCACAAGACTGACCTAAGACACCGGTGGCCTCCAGGCCCCCAAACTGCTGCATGGTGGAGACGGCCTTGGACAGCTCCTCCTGCGTCTGCAGCTGTCCGCTCTCGGGGTCTGCTGGCGGCAAGTAGCCGAACCTGCTCAGCCACTCCTGGGTCAGAGAGCAGAGAGGGGGCCGAGCGTCCCGGGGAGGAGCCAACACTTGGGCCTGCCCCAGCAGGCCCTTTCTTAAATCCTCAGCAGGCTTTTAATCCACCTGGTGCCTGTTGGGGAGGGGTGGGCTGGTGCAGTGCACGACCTGTACAACTGCTCGGAGTGGCACTGCCCCATCTCACTCCTCCTGGGGCATCGAAATGCCCAGGGGACTTCTAAGGCAGTGAAGCTGCCTGGATGTAGTGGTGCAGTTCTGCAAGCTCAGTATTCTGGGAGCTGGAGACAGAAGGACTGCAAGTTCAAGCCCAGCCAGGGCACTTTAGCAGGTCAGTGAGATCCTGTCTCAAAGAAATAAAAGAACTTCCAAAATTTCTTTCTTTTTTTGTATCAGGAACTGAACTCAGGGCCCATTCATTTGCTGTTTTTGCTTCTGAGCCAGGGTCTGCGGTCCAGTCTGGCCTTAAACTCACAGTGATCCTCCTGCTTCAGCCTCCACAGTGCTGGGATTACAGGCGTGCACCACCATGCCCGGCAAACTGGGCCTTTTTAATGTTTTATTTGTAGCAGATAGGCCCTCGCTAAGTTGCTCAGGGTGAGCTGGAACCCGGGATCCTCTCCCAGGGCAGGTGCTGAGCAGCTGGGAGGCTGCGATCAGCAGGCTCCAACCTCTTCAGCCACCAGAGGGCGCTGTGAGCTGCAGCGAAAGCCCTGGTGCTAGCCTGGGGCTGGTGAGACAGGCAGGCAGGGAGCCCCAGCCAGCAGAGGGTGGCTTTAGCGGGTTCAGGGTGCTCTGAGCACCCTCCTTGGTCCCATCTGGACCAGCAGGACTGGGGGTGTAAGGCCCAGCCTGCAGGCCTCTGAGCACTGGGACACTACACTCGGGTGGGGACAGAGCTGTCTCCCTGAGGACAATTGATCCAGGCCAGGAGGCAGCCTGGGCAGTTTGCCTGTGGCCTCCCAGGCAGCAGAGACCCTGCAGCGTGTGTGGAACTGGGGGTGGGGGCCCCTTAGGGGCCTGTGAGAGTCAGTCAGCCTGGTGCTGTCCAGCCCGCACCTCCCACTCCGGGCTCAGCACCCCAGCACCCATAGCTGTGCCAGCCGTGCATGCCACGCTGTCAGTGACAGTGAGGCCACTGCAAAGTGCCGGGATCCTGGCCCAGGAGCTGGGCACCCACAGGCAGATGCCTCGTGAGAAGTGGGCGATGAGGCTCTACATGCTTCTCTGCAATTTTACATACGTTTTAAAGTTCTGATTCTGTGGTTTTCTTTCCAAACAGAAAGTCACACACTCCTTCCCACAGTCCGTGGGTCACACAGGTGGAGTTGCAGGGCCCAGCTCCCCTCCAGAAAGACCCCATATGACCCGACAAGAACAAGCCCGTTCCCCACACAGGGCTCCAGAGCAGGCACCCGGGTGCCCAGCAGAGCCTCCACTCAGCCCGGACCCCCGGGCCCCACGATCTGAAGCGACAGCTGGTGGCTGGGCCTCTGTCCCAGCTTACACCTGTGCCCCCACAGCCCAAACTCCTCGTGCCCTGCACCGTGCACTGTCCCTCTGGGACTCTGAGCGAAAACAGGTGGGGGCCGGGGGCCAAGGTCCTCACAGCCGCTGGCTCAAGTGGACATGCAGATGGGGCTGTACCCAGGTCCCTCCCCAGGGCAGGACACATAGACCCACAGGGTGGGCGCTGGGCTGGTAAGGGAGCACAGCCGATCCCACCTCAAAAGGCCACCTGATGCTTGGGGCCTCATGGAGACCACTCCCCCACAGCAGATGGCCTTAGGAGGTGTCCACCATCTCCTGGTGCCTGGTGCCCAGGTAGCCACATCTGGAGGACAGGGATGGCTGTCCTGATGCACCCTGTCCCACAGGCTCACTGCCCGAGGTCCTCCCTGCTGTCGCCAGAGACAACCGTTGTCTCCAGGGCAACGGAGGCTGCAGGAGGCGGGCTGTGCATGTGCAGGGTGAACCTTCCAGAAGGCCCCGGGGAGGGGCAGGAGCCCACCTTGTGGTGGCCATGATGCTCCTGTGCCTGTGGCGCCTGCTGTGGGGTCAGGGGACAGGGTCACAGGATCACTGAGGCCAAGGCATGGGGATCCCCACTTGGTGGCACAGATGAATGTCATTCACACCATGCCAGCCCCCAGGCTCTGGGCTTGTGGCCCTGTTGATCACCACCAACATGACATGTGTGTCTCTTTACAGCTCTAACGAGCCACGGTGCATGCAGTATCAATCCCTTCTGTGATTTCAGCAAATTTATAGCAAGCAAGGCCTCAGCCACAGCTAAACCATCTCCCCAGGCCTCCTGATGCCTGGCCACAAGCCCTGCTGAGGCGACGTCCACCCCATTATGACTCAGGGCAGGGGCATTGCCCCTCCCCACAGATGAGGAAACTGAGGCTCAGAGGCTGCCGCAGGGCCAGACAAAGTGACCCCTGCTGCAGCTGTAGGACTCACACAGTCACAGACCCTTACTAAACCATGACACGTGGCCTGCAGCCACCACCAGCCTCCAGGATCACCTGCCCAGGCCATAGGCCCGGCCGGTGCTGGAGCTGGGGACCACAAGGCCCCTGTGAAGGTGCTGGCATAGACCTGACCTGGCTGGGGGAGCCCTGTCCCAGCCCGAGCTCCCTCTGCCTGTCCTTTTGTGCACACTGTACGTCTGGGCCCTGTTCTGCCATCTATCCAGAGCCCAGCATCTGGGAGAGGCAGCCCCTAGACCTTCCCACCACAAACCTGGGACACAAGGGGTGTTGGGGCCTCCCTGAGCTCAGCACAAGCAGGTGTTCATATGGGGCTGGGATGCTGCTGTAAGGCCTGTCTTACAGAGGAGAAAGCAGGCACAGAGAGGTTGGGGCACTGACCGGCAGCTATACAACCAGTGAGGAGTGCAGCTCCTCCAGACAGGTGTCAACCCTGAGGCTGCTGGGGTGTGGGGGTACTCAGTGCGGTCTCGTTGGGCAACACCTGGGCTGGCAGTGATGAACCCCAGCACTCATGGTGGGGAAGCAGAGGCGCCAAACTCAGGGCATCCAGGTGTAGAAGGAAACTGGGCATGCAGGGCAGCTGTCCCTGTGCCAGCAAAGTCCCCTGGGCACTCAGGGTGAGGCTGTGTGCTCCATGCACCACCCTGTGCCTCCCACTGGGCTTGAGCGTCACAGAGGCTCCTGTCCAAAATTGACACACAGAACCCACTAGCGCTCAGTGCCCTTGGGAGCCCAAGGCAGACAGCACCACTGGACGCCTAGTCTGAGCCTGCCCAGCCTTACACAGGCTGCCTGCCTGGTGCACAATGGCAACCAGCTTCCCTGAGCCTCTGTGGGTCTGTGCACTCCCCATGCCACCTGGGCAGCCACCAGGAGGGCCCCGGGCCAGGATACGGAGACCGGCTCTTCTCCTCTCCTCGGCACCTGTCCACCATCCCCAGCTCTCATGGGTCAGCCCCAGACGCATGGTTGAAGCTCTTGGAGCACAGGGGTGGGGGCAGCTCGAGGATGGTGCCACTGGCACCCTGGGGCCTGGGCTTGGGTGCATGCAGCTGGGCTAGCGTGGGACACCTGGCCTGGCCAATGCTCTCTGTTCACCCCGCCAACTGTGTCTGGCAGCAGGCTCCATGGGCGTCAGGTGGGGACAGCCATGTGGGGACTTGGGCTTGGTCCCTGGGGTAACTTGAAGTCCTCCACTGCTCTGTTTCCACGGCATTCCTGCTGCACAGCTTCCCTGAGGGGGAAGCGCGTCCCTTCTCCAGTAGGTGAACCTGCAGTGGGAGTGCTCGGGTGCCGAACCGGAGAATGCCACTGGGCTGGCGGTGGAGGGAAGGTGGCTGATGACAAGCTCCGGGTCCAAGGGCTGTGCGGGCTGGCCACAGGCACGTGAAGCAGGCACGCTGGAGGAGGCGCCCTGACTGCCCCTGAGCTCACACCCCCCACACCCCGAGGCTCAGCGGGTCCTAGGGCTCCCTGTGGCAGAGGGCTGTGATGTCCATGAGGTGGACCACGAAGGGGACCGTGCAAAGCAAGGCGACCCAGATGGTGCCTGGGACGCTCTCCAAGACCAGCTGCGAGTGATAAGAGCAGGGTGCGGACGGCTGGGACCCCAGGTCTCACGCAGCACCCAGCTCCGACTCCTCTGACACCGTCCTAGACCTCAGGGTTCCTGTGGGGACAGCCAGGAGGGCACAGCAGCTCTGCTGCCAGCTCCAGCATGGCTCCTACATCCACCCCCAGTCCCTGGCCTCAATCCCCGCTTTGTGCTGGGGAGAGGACCCTGGGGCGCGGCCCCTCCCGGTCGCTGAGAACCTCAGGCACAAAGGCGCCCTTCTCCTGGAGCAGAGACCAGGGCGGCGGCGCCCTTCGGGGTCTGAAGGCCTGGGAGCCTCCAGCTCCCACCCACCTCTCCAGTCACCGCTCCCTGTTTCGAAAGCCACCAGAGGGCGCACCCCGCCGCGCTGGGAACAGCAGGCGGCCGATCTGCACCGGGAGGGTCCTGGCCTGGCGGGGTGCCCAGCGGGGCGCTGCTGCGGGATCCTGGTCCTCGCCCACGGGCTGCACGCCAGGGTCCGTGCCCTGCTCAGGGCCGCCCCACCCGGGAACGGGGACACAGACCCAGGGCAGGGGAGCCGGGCAGGGGCGCCGGCCCAGGCTCGGGTCAGGCGCGAGAAACTTCCCAGGTACCGACCCCCATCGCCCGCTTGACCGGGCTCCCATACCCACCCGGGCGTTGCCCAACGCCGCGCGGCTCCTGGCCCCTGGCCCCGAAGCCCATCAGCAGCGCAGGAACAGACGGGACAGTGAAGCCAAACGCGCAGGGCAGGGCGCAGGGTTCCGGGCCGCGGCCGGCGGTCATGCCCGGTGGCCTCGGGTGGTCCGGGTGGCAGCTCGGCTCCCCGACCCGGGACGGTTCTGAAGCCGGGGTTGCGGTGCCACCCGGGCCTCGCGTCCCAAGCTCAACACCGCGGGCGCCTGCTGGGAGACCGGGGGCTCCGAGGCCAGCGACGCCCGCGCCCTGCCGGACCCCGTAGGAGACTGCCCGCCGGCCAGCCCCGAGCCACCCCACGCCTGCCTCGGCCTCCGCGCCCACGCCGGCAGTCGGCCCCGGCCCCGCGGGCCCCAGCACGTTCTGCCCGCGCCCGGCCTCAGTTTCCCGGGCGCGCACTCACCACCCCCAAGCTGAGGTCCTCGGCGCGGGGCGCGGGTGCAGCGCACGTCCCGCGGGCCGCCAGCGCGAACAGCAACGCCAGCAGCAGCGGCGGCGGCCGCCGCAGGCGCGGGGGCGCTGGGGAGCGGCGCGGCGGGCCGGGCCCCGGAGCTGCTCCGCGCGCCATCCCGCCCGCCGCCCGCGTCCGCAGCGCCCGCTCCGCAGCGCCAGCACGACTGAGCCTCGCGCCGCCCGCCCGCTGGGGCGGGGCCATGCAAACGTATGCTAATATGGCCCGCCCCGCTCGCCACCTTAAAGGGCCCGCGCCGTCCCGCCCGTCCGGCTAGGTCCGGTCTGTGGCGTGGACTGCAGGTGCACTCCGCGGGGTCGCGGACAGACCGAGGTGAACGCGCGAGGGGCTGAGGGCCAAGGCCCTCAGCCGCCCTCAGAGATCAGACCCTGGATCCCTGAACCCCCGGCCGGGCGCCCGCGGTCCCGTTCGCAGCCAGTCGGGATCTGGCGGTCGCGCAGTCCGGATGGACGCGTAGGGGCGCCCGCGGGCTGCGTGGGGGGCGGGCATGGGCGGGACCCAGCGCGTGGGGTGCCCGGAGCCTAGGGGTCCCGCGGCCGCTAGTGGCTCCGCGTCCCTGACAGCCGCACGTGATGTGAAACCACGGATCGCGGTTGCAAGGAAAGAAACTGAGGCCCAGAGAGCTGTCGTCCTGGGTGGCCACAGCCGCAGGTGGTAGGACTGGGTGGGCCTCCTCTCAGTACGTGACGTCGGGGACACACGCGGCGGCCGGCACTCGCGGGCCTGCAGTCGCGCCTCACGCCGTCGGTGTGGCAGCCGCCAGGGCCAGGGCTCAGGGCTCAGGGCGAGACATGGCTGCGGGGCTCTGCGGGAGCTGTAGGGCACACAGGGGCTGTCCGCACTGTGAGCAGATCACCGACAGTGGCCCAGCCTAAGGGGTCTCGGGGAAGGGCCACGCGGGAAAACACCGTTCTCCCGGGGTGGGGGTGCCCCAAGTGTTAGGCTGGCATCGAGGACTCAACCACTACCTCCTGGCATTGAAAGGGGCCAGAAAACAAGCAAGGAGACGTGGTCTTCACCATCATCAGCATCCTTACTGTGCAGGGGGCATGGGTCCCCCAGGAGGTCTGGGGGCAGTGCTAAAATTCAGCGAGTGAAGCCAGGCACAGTGGGGCACAACTGTAATCCCAGGATTTTGGGAGGCTGAGGCAGGAGGATCACAAATTTAAGCCAAGGCAATTTAGTGATTTAGACACAAAATAAAAAGAATTAAGATGTTTGTGCTAATAGTGTTTGGACAATTAAATGCTGGTATCTTGTACTCTGAGTAACTAATTTGAAGATAACAATATGCAATGTATTCACCATTGTTACTCTCCTATTATCTTGTTTTGAAATTTTTTTTTCTCTTTAAAAATGTAGAAAAGTATAGTTCAAAAAAAAAAAAAGAATTAAGATGTGGTATGTTCATGTACCACAATAATCATGTCCTACACACATTACTAATAGAAATTAAAAAATTGAAAACCAGAAAATCCTAATATTTTGTAAAATTAATTGGTATTAATAAAAATATATTTTAAAATAGGCAACAAAGACAAAAAAGGTGAAAAGGGCAGGGGATGTAGCTCAGTGTGAAGGCCCTGGGTCTAACTCTAGTAACACAAAAGAAAAAAAATCAGAAATGGCTCAGGTGAGGCCCAGAGCAGCCTGAGCGAGCTACGTGGGGGCTGGGCCTGCGTGCGCGTTGAGTGTGCGTGCCTGAGGCAGCTGCTATGGTCACGGCCTGGGTGGCCTGGACTGAGTCCCTGACTGTGTCCTGGAGGAGACTCGGGGCTGGCTAGGATCATGACACTGTCTGTGGGGCTGTGATAGGCAAGGCCCTGGATGCTCTGGCCCTAGAGCGGTGGCCTCCAACCTATGTCCCCAAGGGTGCTCACAGGTGATCCAGGAGCACTCTGCAGGTGGCACCGTTCCAGGGCAGTGGGTCAGAGCTGCCGTGATCCCTGATGCACGTCCCTGTTCTGCTGTCTCCTGAACCCAGCGTTTCCCAAGTCCTCTTTCCATACCCCTAACCCATGGCCACTAGCAGGGTCTCTGCCACAAAGCCACGCTCTCTGCCGCTGCCACCACCGTTCACCCATAGGTTGGCTGGGTAGACGCCAATGCCTGGCCCTCCCCAGCACTGTGGCCCACAGGCTGTCTTGTGAACAGCTCTGCTCACCCCTGAGATGTCAAGGACCCTGTGTCAAGGCCTGTGTCAGAATGTCCCTTTTCCTGGCTGAGCCAGGTCAGTCCACTCACTTGCTCAGGGCCCGGTGAACAGTGCCGCGGGAACCTCCCATGAGGCAGTACTCCTCAGCTCTGTGGCATCTCTGTGGCAGGGCTTCACACCTGGCCCTGCACTGCGCCATGGTTTGGGGCCCTTTCTCCCTCATGCCCTGGAGCAGCTCCTCCCCTGCCCGAAGCTCCAGTGGGCAAACAGCTGCCTCAACGCCAGCTACACTCCCTGAAGCCAAAGCCAGGGATGTGGGCATCGTTATTCAGGCCTGTTAGAACAGCTCAGGCATCCTTATCCCAGAAGTGCATGGTTCTCAACAGTAACAAAAAAGGAGATAAATCTCTGCATCTTGATCTTACTAAACAAGGATCACCTTTGCAAACTTCCGATTCCCCAGGGTCAGCTATATGTCGTCCCCTGGTGCAGCAGCCAGGGGACCCTTCCTCGAGTCTGGAAGCATCCATGGGGCGGCTCCTCAGGCCTAGCCGGCCTGCATTTGGGATGTACAGGAAGCTCTAGCCTGGACTAGCTGGAGTTATAGGGGCGTAGGGACAGCAGGAGCGCATGTCCACAGCTCCTCCTGGCAGTGTGAGCCACATCATTCCCTACCACCTATTTTGGGGCGAGTCCCCTGCACCACCTGATGTTGCCTCTCCTTGGGCGCCCTTCACATGCCAGTGATGTTGGCAGCACCCTGGTAACCTTAGGCCCTGAGAACAGCTGGCTTTGTGTGCGGTCTTCGCCCCACTGGCCTGTGCACGTCTGTCTCAGATAGGCCTGTGCCCTGCTGTGGCCGATGCCCACCACACCCTGGCTGCGGTATGGGTCCCCACACAGCCCACGTAGGAGGTGGTGTGTCACCTCTTGTCACCATGAAGGTCTGCAGGTCACCTGCCCACTCCCTGGCATGTGCACTCATCCCCAAGGACATGTCCCGTCCTGAGCAACAGTGACTGTCCAAGTTTGTCTACCTGGGAGCTTCTCTTCCTTGCCTGTCTGCCTGCCTTTGCCCAACAAGGACTCCTGGACGCTGACCAGACTCCAGCTGCAAGGCCACCTCGAAGCCAGCTGAGGCTGCGGCTGCTGCTTTGGTCAGCTCCTGTCCTCTCCCACTGACCCCTCTAATGTGGCCTCTGTGGTTGTGTTGGGCACTGTCTCCCCTGTGCAACACAGAGGCCTGGACTCACCCTATGTCCTGCACAGCCCGACAGTGGGTCCTTAGGGAGGTTCGGTACACTCCTGGGGCATGGACATGGAGCCTACTCGGGCAGGGTGCAGCGCGGGGGTCCTGGGCGGTGGCAGGAGTGCATGTGGCCCAGCCTTTACCCTGCCCCCTCTCTCCGTGACCCCCACACCCCTCTGTCCACACATCTCTGCACTCATCCCGGGGCTGCCCCATGGTACCACTTACATCTACAGAAGTGGCTTGGTGCCAAGGGCACCAGGCAGGGCTGGCGGGCAGCACAGGGGCCCACAGCAGGTAGTCAAGCTCTGCTCAGCTTGGAGGGGGTGGGGGCGAGGACGAGCCCAGCACTGTGCTTGAGAGCTCACTGCCTCGCCTTGGCCCACCTGCTGCCCCATCCCAGGCACCACAGCCTTTGCTATGGGATGCAAGCTGCCCAGCACGCAGCCTCCTGGCTGTCTTCTCACCTCCTCTACTCCATTGCTGGCCTCCTTCCCCTTGCTGCCCCTGCTGCATGGGTAATGAGCTCATAATTAAAGCCACTTCTCATGCTGCCTGCTGGGGGGAGCCGCATGGCCCTGCAGGAGACGTGTGCACCCTTTCTTGGGCCTGGTGTAGCCTGGGTGGTGACTGAAGCCTCTGGACACCCTGGGCCTACTCTCCCACTCCATGCAGCACCACTGTCCCATGGGGCCAACCCCATACTGCTGCAGGTGGTGCTGCTGGGCTGGGGCCTGCAGTGCAGGGAGGGGAAGAGGGTGGAGGCGGGGTGTTCGCCCTCACAGGGCAGGAGTGCACTGGCATAGGGAGGCCTGGTGCAGAGGGTGCCCGCTGGGCAGGCAGGGCTCCATTTCCTACTGCCATGTTGGTTACCTGGACCCTGAAGACTCCATGGCACCCCAAAGTCCTAATTCTGGCCCCTAACCCTTAGCCCTTCACAGTGGAAATCCAGCAGCAGAGCAGGGACTACATGTGAGATGAGGCAAACAGGGAAGGAAACAGCTGCCACACCCAGAAGCTGTCAGAAAAGCAGCTCTCTATACCAAAGAGTAAGCCCTTCTACACAAAGAAAAGTATGGCCAGGCATGGTGGCGCATGCCTGTAATCCCAGCAGTTGGGGAGGCTGAGGCAGGAAGATTGTAAATTCAAACCCAGCCTGGGAAAATTAGCTTGACTCTGTCTCAAAGTAAAAAACGGGCTGAGGACGGAGCTCAAGGACAGAGCACCCCTAGGCTCTACCCCCAGTGCTGGGGAGGGTAAAGGAACCAGAAATAAAGCCAGAAGAGAAGTTGGGACAGAGGTGGCAGTGAAGCCAGGCATGATAGCACACCCCTGTAATGCCAGCACTCAGGAGGCTCAGCCAGGAGGATCACTGCAAGTTCGAAACCAGCCTGGCCAAGGCCAGCCTGAACTGCATAGTAAGGCCCTATCTCAAAAGGACCAAACTGCCCCCCACAAACAACAACAAAAAAAACGAGGTGAGACCTGATCATAAAAAGGCTGTCTCCCTCCCCTTCCACTCAAGAATCAGCAGTGCTAGGTGGCCATGGGTCCTGAATGCAGGGTGCAGCAGAATCCTTCCTCTCTGAGGGCATGCGGGTGAGGACAGGACAGGTGACCTGCTCCCTGGCCCAGAGGCCTTTCTGGAAGGCTCTGTGGGGTCAAGCCTGAAGTGGAGGTGGGTAGACACCTCCTCAGCCAGGTCTTGCAGGCACAAACAGTGTTCCCACAGCACCCCCAGGAGGACCCAGTGTGGCCCAGAACTAGTGAGTCAGTAGGCAGTGGGTGTCAGCAGTGGGGATTGGAGGCAGAGGTGGGTCAGAGGGCTGCTTTGCAGAGAGCTGTGCTGCCTGGGTGTGTACACGTTGAGTGAAGAGTGTATCCAGAGGTTGGTGTTGTGCTGGACCTCATACTGCACAGGTTGCTGGGCCTGGTTCTAGGGTGTGGGGGACAGCATGCCTCCCCACCAGAACCCCAAGGGATAGTGGCCAAGCCAACGAGGTGGATACAGGAAGGACAGCTGGCCCGTTCCACAGCACTGAGCACTCTTTCCTACAAGGCAAACAGCCACTGGGAGGCTGTGGCCACTGGGCTGGGGACCATGGGAGCGACAGATGGTGGCATGGAGAGCTGGCACAGGGTAGTGCTCGCCCCCCACGGCAGGTCATCCGCTCTTGGTTGCCTGCCTCCCTGACCACGCTTGTAGCAGGGCCCACTGCTCATGGGAGACACTGTCTGGACAGCCTGCCATGCCCCAGGCAGGTGATGCCGTGGCCTTTCTGGTAGCGCTTTCTCCCAGTATCCTTCCTTTCCCACCTGTGTTTTAGGTGATGTTAGTGCAAAAATCAACTGCGAAAGCCAGATGTGGTGGTGACACCAGGACCCCAGCACTCTGGGAGGCTTAGGCGGGAGGCTGGGAGCTTGAGCCCAGCCTGGGCAGCTCAGGGACACAAGCTCATAGGCCACATTGCAAGGTGCTGCATGCGTGAGCCCAGTTGTCCGCAAGTCCCGACATGCCAGGACCAAGTGACAGATGGCGGTGAAAGAGGCCACATGCCAAGAAGGAAGAGATTGGTGAGGCTGCTGGCTAGAAAAGGTTTCCTCTCATTTTATTTGATAATACATTTTCACAGAAACATGATATTATTTACAAATATACAGTAAGAGAGAGACTGCTGGTCAAAAATCTGAAACTTAAAATATCAAAAATTAATTTACAAAAGCCACCCCAGCCCAGGGGGCTTGACAGGTGTGCAAGGAGGCTGCTGGGCCCCAGCCTGGTCTCAGGAGGCGCTGGTCTGCAGGTTTTTGGAAGCTGCGAGCATTGCTCTGACTTTGGCCATGAGGTCCTGTGTGGGTGAGATGGGGAGGGGACCTGTGGGGATGAGGCACCCTGGCACGTGGGCAGGGCACCTCTTGCCCAAGACTGGAGATCCACACCCACCCAAGAGGCTCTGGACGAAGCCTGTGTTGGGGCTGGGACAGGGACAGCAGCAGGAGGGAAATGGGGAGACGCTGCACCCGTCTTACCTGAGTGATTTTGCTCTGCACAGAGGAAACAATTGCCGAAGAGATCTGACCTTCTTTTTCCTGAGAAACTCCCCTGGTGCAGAGAGACAGAGAGAGGGTCATTCACACTGAAAAAGCAATGAACACCTACAGCCCGGCTTACCAGAGCTAACACTGAGAGAGAAGCATACACTAAAGCATTTAACATGACACACACTTGCAATGTTCTACAGAGTAGACCTGACTCAAAATAGATGTGTGTGTTATGTGTACAATCTTTCCATTTTCTAGTGTTGAGGACAGAACCGAGTCTTACACATGCTAAAAATGTGTTCTACCATTGAGCTATACACATCTTTCGATTTTATTTGGAAACAGGCTCTCCTTGTGTCCCCACACTGCCCAGGCTGGGCTCAAGCTCCCACCCTCTTGCCTAAGCCTCCCAGAGTACTGGGATCCTGGTGTCACCACCACACCTGGCTCTCGTGGTTGATTTTTGCACTAACATCACCTAAAACACAGGTGAGAAAGGAAGGGCACTGGGAGAAAGTGCTACCAGAAGGGCCATGGCATCACCCGCCTGGGGCATGGCAGGCTGTCTAGACAGTGTCTCCCATGAGCAGTGGGCCCTGCTACAAGTGTGGTCAGGGAGGCGGGCAACCAAGAGCAGGTGACGTCCTGCCACAAGAGCCTCCCACGGCCCAGGATACCACAGCCACAGCAAGCCAGGACATCAATGCCTGTCTCAATGCTGCCTGTTCCACGGCACTTTGGTAGTGTGGGTCCTGTTGGGCTGGGAAGCTATTTAGACTCTGGCCTTTGAGAGGGTGCCACCCCTGGGCACCCCAGGGAGCTTGTGTGCCCATGGCAGGCCCTGCACCTGTAGGTGGCCCTCAGCCCGTTCTGGTTTCTTGGGGCTTCCTCTGCCGGGGTGCCCTGTCGCTGTTCCCCTGAAAACTGGCCACCAGAGGCCTGGTTACCTGGAGCGCTCCTGGCTGGAGCCCCGGCTCTCCACAGGAGAGATGCTGGCCGAGTGGGCTGAGGGTGCTGCTGGCCGGTGTGCTGCCTGCTTGCTTGGGGACGCTGACTGAGACCGGGCCTTGGCCTTGGTCCGGGACTGTGACCGCCTCTTCTTCTTCTTCTCGTGGGGGCTTCTAGAAGGAAAATGCTCCTGAGAGAGGGGCGCATCTTCAAAGGCACACAGTACTCCAGAGCGGGTGTGGGTCTGTGCCTATCCTACACGTGTGGTGGCCTCTACATACCTCAGGACTCAGAACTGAGGCCCAGGGGGTTCTTGGGGTAGCAGAGGTACTGGAAGTAGCCTCTCCCTGGGGGGACACCTGGCCTCCTCCGAAGCCTGGCACCAGAACACCTAAGTCAGGCAGCCAGGGCTTACGCTGCTCTCTCGTTGTACTGATTAAATGAGAACATACAAAACAGGGAGGATGATGCACACTGAGCCCTGTGCACATGGAGGCCCAATAGCAAAGCCTGGTGGATGAGAGTAGCAGCTGGGCTGGGACTCTGGAGCCACTCTCCACTCCAGTGTCAGCTCAGCTCTGATGGTGCCCCGTTTTCTCAGAGCAGAGTCCCTAAATGGAAGCTCCCCGTGAGAAAAGCTTTCCAGACCCCAGTCCACACCTCTCCCGAAATGCTGAGTGCCAGATCCACTTTGCTGTAACCTGTTTTGTCCCAAGAGGCTGTTTTTGAGGCAGAGTCTTGCTGCACAATCTCTGCCTCCTAAGTATGGCAACCACAGGCATGCACGTGTGCCTGGTGACAGCCGTGCTCTGTGCAGGCAGCCTGAGCCCTTCCGCACCAGGGACTCCAGGTCCTGAGATGCCCCATCCATGCTCTCGAGCCTGCATGGGGCTGGGCTGTTTATCTGGGCTAGCACATCTCTGCCACCTGCCTGAGGGGTGGATGCACCTTTCCCTGTCTCTGCTGGCATGCACCTGGTTTCCTGAGGCTGCCTGCAAAGGCCCTTCGCATCTAGGCTGTCCCTCTACCCTCTAGGACACACCTGGGACCCACACCCTCACCTGCCAGCCCCTCTGCTGGGCCAGCTGCTCCTGGGCTGAGCCCCTTGGTCCCTTATGAGGGAGGGCTAGGTAACCTCTGCATGAGTTGGTGGCCTCCCTGGGTCTGAGATGTGCTGCTGGAGGCCAGGCCTGGCCTGCCAAGTACCAGCTCCTGGGAAGCCCAGCCCAGCACTTGGCATGGGTGCTAGAGCTGATAGCATGCTATGTGGGTGGGGTGAAAGCAGACCATGGGCTGCAGAATATACTAGCACGCTGGGCTGAGGCCATCTAGCTGCTTGCTGCACCATGGGAGGAACCAGCACAGCAGGGTTCCAGTTGCTGGGACATGTCTGTGCTGAGTGGCACTCTGATCAGGGACCTGGTGTCTCCTATGGAACGTGGGTGAGTGCAGATGCTGCAGCCACAAGCTCCTGTGTGAGGGAGGCGTCTGTGCCGCACAAGGTTTTGCACTTTTTCTTTCATACTTGATGAACCTAGGTCTTTGCACTGAGGTATATCCCTGCACTTTTCTATTTTGAGATAGGGTCTTACTACGTTGTCCTATGTAGGTGGGAACTTGTGATTCTCCTGCCTCAGTCTTGTAGAGTCATGTGATTACAGGTGTGCTCCACTACACCCAGCTATTTCTGTGCAATTTGTAATCCACTAATTAATTCTAATTAGTGAATTAAGATTCTGATCCAAGGGCTGGGGATATAGCTCAGTGGAATGAGCGCCTGCCTAGCAAGCGCAGGGTCCTGAGTTCGATCCCCAGTACCGCCAAAAAAAAAAAAAAAAAAAAAAAATTCTGATCCACTGGGATTTCAAAGGAAGCAGCAAACAGAACAGTAAAGTATGTGGTAGCTCATGACCTTTGACCAGCACAATCAAACCCACGGCTGTCTAACTCTACTTGGCTACCTAAGGAACAGACAGTAGTGACGCACATGTAGCTCAGGCCTCCCTGTACTCCTGGCTCTGATGGACTGCAGTCTGACCTCACCGACAAGGTGTCTCCACCCTGCTATGGGAATGCAGGAGCCAAGAATCCACCCCCAACACAGCCAGGGCCCACTGTGTGTGGCCACAGTACCCACTATGGACAGACCCTGCACCATCAGGAGCAGGCTTGTGTTCTAGAACATTCTCGATGCAGCCTTCAGTCTGTGCCTCTTCCTTGTCAGAGGTGACCTTGGTGCCAACCTTGATGCACTGCAGCTCTGCAGACCAGATCCTTCCACACCCAGCCAGTAGGCATCTGTGCTGCCTGTTTCTGGCAACCTGGGCCCAGGTGCTTGGCCCAAGGCTTGCTTCAGAGTCTACATTGGGACAGAGCAGCAGGCAGCAGCTTTGTGAGGGACTGGGCTGCTCCTGAGTGGTCCCACTGCCCCAAGCCATCCCTGTACCTCCAGCCCTCCCCTAGGTCACCACACAGCAGCACCTCTGGATGTCTTGGCCTGTGCCGCCCTGTCCTGCTCCGAGCTGCTTTCCCAGGCGGCCACTGCAGGCCTCTGCCCTTCCCATGCCCATGTGACTTCTGAGGATTCACTCAGGTGGGGCTTGACCTGTGTATTCCTGACTAAGCAAAGGGAAGCCTTTGGTGCCAATGCCGGCTAATCCATCGGCCCTCCTCTTATGTCTTTTTGAGACAGGGTCTCACTATGCAGTTCAGGCTGGCCTTCAACTTACTATGTAGCCCAGGCTGGTCTCAAACTCCCAGCAGTCCTCCGGCCTCAGCCTCCAAGTGCTGGGATGACAGGCATGCGGCACCCACCCGGCTCAAGCCTCCTCTTATGGCTGGGCTCATGGTGCCAAAGGACCCCAAGCACACGCTTGTCTTAAGTGACTGGTATGCAGTCCTGTTCCCACTATGGCACCAGCCACTCACATGGAATGGCTAGGAAGACCTCCTCATCTTTGCTGAATCGCTTGGGTAGCCTAGTCAGCACTTGTGTGGCCATGCAGTGGGGCCTTCCTGGACTATCCCCATTCCACTGCTCCATCTGCATGTCTGTAGGCTGATACCACATGGTTCAGACCACTGTGGCTTTCTAATCAGTCTTGAGATGGTGATGTCACAGTGCCGCACATTTGTTCTTTGTCAAGATTGCTGTGGCTGTTCTTGGTCCTTTTCAATTGCATCCAAGCTTTAGGTTTCCACCTACCAGCCTCCACAAACGTCTGTGTGTGTGTGCAGGCCCAGAGGTCTGTGTGGGACTGTGTGTGCACGTTCTGAGGAGGGTTTGGTTTTTGGTGGTGCCAAGGGTAGAACAGGACAGGGCTCTACACGGATGAGGCAAGCGCTCTACTCTGAGCTACACTCAGCCACACACATTTCTTTCTTCACAGTCCTCGTCTGCTCTGGGGACCAGTTATGATGGCCTCGGACATGCTGGAACTGAGCACCACAGTGTGTGATGCTGTAGTCACTTCCTTCTTGAAATCTGCTGGCACTCCTTGGGGAAATGATGTGGCTAGGAACCTGGTAGAAGGTTTAAATTATACATTCCACTTCCTTAGTAGATGCTAAGGAAGCTACTAAATGATCTACTTTTCCAGGGTCAGTTTTCGTTTTGGTACTGGGAATTGAACTCAGGATCTTGTACTTGCCAGGTAGGTGCTGTGCTGCTGAACTGTATCCTTAGCCCTAAGGTGAGTTTGACAATCTATTTCTTTCAAGAAACTTGTCCATTTCGTCTAAGTTGTTAAGTAAAATAAGGTTTATTTCCTTATTAATTTTAACATTTGCAGAGTCTTTCATTCTTTTTTTTTGAGACAGGGTCTCACTGTAATTCAGGCTGGCCTCAAACTTGTGGTGCATGCTCCTGCCTCAGGCTCCCAAGTGCTTGGAATACAGGCCACCATGTCTAGTGAGTCTTTCATTCTTGATCAACCCAACTAAACAACTATCAATTCTTTGATCATTTTCAAGAAGCCCTCTTTTGGTTTTGCTATTTTCTATTTTGCTTCAATCTTATTTTTATTATCTCCTTGCTCAAATGAGCTTACTGTTTCCTTCTCTTCAGCTCCTTAAAATAAATCTGATTACTGTTTCTATGTTTTTCTTGTTTGTCATAGACACACCTAAGCCACCAATTCCTCTAAGCACAGCTGCCCTGGCCAGATGTGAAGCGACCATACTTTCATTATCATTCGTTGGAAAACAGCATCCACTTCCTCCTGGGACTTCTTTGACTCAGAGCAATTGAAGGAGTAGCTGAAAAGTGTGACGTCTGGCTTCAAGCACTTGAAGTTTTCTGCTCTTCATGGCTTGGGGGCAATGCCCAGTGGGTTGGGAACAACCTGTCCTGTTGGTGCCGGCTCTGCAGCTGCTGGCTGTGGTGCTGTGTGAATCTGTGTGTTACCCATGGCTGCCGTCATGCTCTGGCTATCATGTCCTCAAGCGAAGTGACCCCTGCACCACTGGGAGACTGGGCCCAAGCCCACTTTCATATGCACACGTGCCCTGCAGCCCAGCCACACTGCTGGCCCTCACCAGCATGCTGCATGGGGCTTTTCCACCTTTGAATCCTAACTACTTTCTGTGTTCATGTTCAGAAATGATCCAACCTAAGGTTTCTGCCCCATCACTAGATTTCGTTCTGTCTGCCAACACTTAATCAAAATGTACAAACTGTATGCTGGGTCCTGGGCATCTCTCCACTGGACACTGGGTGAAACAGCAGCTATTCTGAGACAGGGTCTCGCTCTTCAGCCCAGACTGGCCTTGAACCCTGACCCTCCTGTCTCAGCTTTGAGTGCTGGGATTCTAGGCCAGTGCCACCACACTTGACTAAGCAGTTTTACTTCTATCATCTTGTTCATTTGTCCCTTTTGTTCCCTGCAGCCCTTTTCTGCTTCCTTTTGAATTTAGTAGAGCATCTGTAATTTTTTTATAGCCTTGATCGGCTCTTAGCTCCTTTCAATTGGTTGTTGTGGGGCTGGGGCCACGTGCCCTTCAGTACCATTAGTACCATCGCCCGGATGAAGAACACTTACGTATAACCAAGAGCCTTTGGGTGACAGAACACCCCTACCCCTCCATGGCCAGATCCACAGCCCCAAGCAGTGCTCACACACAGCCTTTCCTGTTGATGCATCCGTCACTGTCACCAAACAGGCCAATGGGGTGCCCTGCCTGCAGGGACTGCAGCACCTGACCAACGTTCTGCGAGAAGTACTTCGTGATGATTTGTATAAATGTTTTCTACATTTTCACATTGTACCAAATTTTCAATACCCTATATCTGGATTTCCAAGTGCGTACCTGTCTTGGGTGGGGGCAGGGAAGGTACTAAGTGAGCCTGGAATACCTGCTGTGTTTGCAGAGTGGAAGGCCACCAGCAGGGTGGTACTTTGCTGCCAAGGCCTCCATCAGTCTGATCTGAGACAATGTCACTGTCACAGAATAAGACAATGCACTGCTGTACCACTAAAAAGCACAACCGAAAGTCCCCACAAGTCCAGTGATACCAAAAGAAAGGTGAGGAGCCTGCTGGCTAGCAAGTGCAGGAGGAGGAGCAGAGCAGAGCAGAAAGTCACTGTCCTGATGTGGCAGCGCCTGACCAGGCCAAGACCAGGGGACAGGCACTGCTGGAAATGGCTCTTGTGATTTCCCAGGGCTGCCGTAACATCAAGGATGTTTCTGTGTCTTTGATGCAGCGAGGGAACTCATGCTCTGGCAGGAGGCTTAGTGTGTTTGGCCAGGGGGAGCCAGCAGACGGCTGGGCTATGGGCCGCCTGCAGGACACCTTCCCAGGAGACACAGGCAGAAGGAGGGCAGGGCAAGGGGTGGGGACATGGCAGGGTGTCCTGAGCTGCAGAGCACTATCCCTTGGGTGTTCACTGCACTGCTCAAAACCTGTCCAAATCGGGTGTGGAAGAGGTGCACAGCAGTGAGCGCAGAAACAACTGCACTCTGGGAGGCAGCACGCCTTGTCGGAGCAACACTATGGCACCTGTGATGGACAGAGGATGGAGGACCAAGCATGTGCAGAGGCCAAGAGGTGGAGGGACACAGTCTACCTGAGGGTGAAGGGCCTGCAGCCCTAACATGCCCCACCTGCAGGAGACCTTGCAGTTCAGGGCTAGAACAGACCAGGCCAGCAACTGCGCACATATTCGCAGCTACCAAGTGCTAGCGGATTCGCCAGCTCCCAGCACCCGAGGGCTCGGGATTGGCGCATCTTTGGGGCAGGGAAGTCCATCTGAACCTCACTCTCCTCCTGTCATGGGTGCCCTGCAGCCACACCAGGGATCTTTACTTCCTCACATCTGGGCTGGCTGATTTCTAATGCCACCTCCTCCCAAGATCTGCTTTAGCACAAACGTTAACTTGAGGGCAAAATGAGCACTCTTCTGTTAAGACAGATCGATTAATTTTAGCTCCTGCCCTTTACACACACCAACAGCGACAATGAACTACAAACGTTATGTTACTTGCTTGGGGAACACGTTTATGCACTGCAATAGCTGCATGTGCTCATTGTAGGGTTATTAAGGCACAGAACCTCATTTATACACAAAGCAGGCTTGCATGAGAAACTGCATGGACACTAACCAGCTGTCCAGGTCCTCTGTGGACTTCCCACTTTAAGAAAGCTGCTTCTCTACCACCCAACAGAATCATCCTCAACCAGCATGACCATGTGACACTCCCAGTGCTGGGTGGGGGTGTGTTTCTGGGGCTGTTGCTCAGAATGGGTGGGCAGTGCAGGCAGCAAATAGGGTCCCTAGGTGGGCCTCACAGCTCTTCTGTATTCTGGGTGCTAAAGGACACCATGGGCTCCTGGGAGCTGCCACCATGGCCCTATCAGCACACACACCACAGTCCTTATTGTGAATGTCCCAGCCCAGAGAAGATGTGAAGTGAGGGGCTTGCTATCCGTGTCGAAAGGCGCGGGGCAGAGCTGGGAGGCACCCAGTGAGGACAGCGCTACGCAGGACTCGGAGCCTCACAGTCATTGCCCTTAGCCGTCTCACACAAGTGGACAGCAACCTCAGGCTGTTTCTCTAAGGAACCCCAAGAGTGGTGCCTGGGCAGCGGTGGCCTACCTGGAGCGGGCTCGCTTTCTACTGGCTCCGGGGCTGCTGCTCACTCGGTAGGCAGTGGGCATGCTTCTTTCTTCCCGCCGCCTCTCCGGGGAGTGAGCTCTCCTCCGTGGGGACCGGGAGCGGGACCTGGGTGGGAGATGATAGGCAGTGGGTTAGCCCTGCAGTTGGGGCACCTGGTGTACACCCGTGCGTGGGACCAGATCCCAAGGCGCCCACAGGTGCAGCAGCATGGCACTTGCCCTTGCAGTCCTGCCCTGCTGTCACTGAGCTCCAGCCCACACAGGCAGAACCCTCCCGTCCCCTGTGGAGTGCCAGAGACGGCCCAGGGTGGGCTTCTCTTCTTCCTCTCCCCTCTTCCTACATACAGTTTTCTGTTCAGATACTGCAGCAACAGCTGGTGAGGAACGGTGCTGAGACTGCCAGCCCACCCACCTGTCTGAACACTGGCCTGTGAGACCCTTGAAGGCCGCGGAGGTGGAGGGCTGTGCCCGGAGCTCTCATCTATGCTGACCTCAAGGTGCTGCTGCAAGGAATGGGTCAGAGTGTGCTTTGGGCACACTGGTATGGGCCCACAACTTAGCTTACTCCAGAGCATGCCATCTCATGGTGGCCTGGGCTCAGCTACTGCACGAACACTCTAGTCTTCCTTCCTCCTTCCTGGGGATACAGGAGCCACCTGCCCAGCCTACACTGGGCAGGGAAGGCCCATGAAACCCTTGGTTATCAGAGGAGCCAGGTCTTCAATGTGGGCTCCCTGGATGACGCTGGGACTTTTACTTTAGTTCTTTGTTCATTCAATTAAATTACTGTTTCAGGAAAATCTGCAATAAGCAGAAGTCTGGGGGGAAAAACATCATTTCTCCCCAGTTTCCATGACAACCCACTCAAAAACAATAGAAGAACAACAGCTTTATTTTTGCCATTTAAAAAAGTTCTCCACTGGATCATTTTCATTATATTAAAAGCCCCAAAACAACACACACATGTGTGCCAAGATCAACTTAACCCCCCCAAGCCATCCTGAGCACCTGGTCCCTCCAGCAAGACTGCTATAGAGCTGTATAGGTGAGGGACATCCCCCCAACCTGCCTTAAGGTTCCTGCAACAGATAACAAAGAAGTGAGGGCAGTTAGACACCTTGACATTTTACCAGGCTTCCCCTCAAAAGAGCTCCGGGAGTCAAATCTGTCCGAGGCCGAGGCTGCCTGACAACTCTCTCGCCGGGCTGCTGCTGCCACTGCCGCGCGGCTCTGACAAGGCTCCATGTTCGGGGTCCCTGGGGAGGCCGTGCGCCTGTGGTCGGAGGCACACACTTCACACTCAGAATGGGTTGTGCCAGGCGGGGCACTACCAGAACTCGGAAAGGGCTCCGCTTACCAGAGCTCTAGCACCTATGGAATGCTTAACACAGGAGTCTACGGTAAGCTCAGGAGGCAGGACAGATAAGTTCGTTCTTAACACCTACAGACCCGTGACTACATACGATACCTTGTGGCACGGCTATCGGTGTTAGACTTCTTCAGAGAGTGAAGTGGTGTTGCAGACTTCCCATCACTGGGAAGGAAGCCCACCCCAGAACCAGGAACAGTAACAGCATCAGGTAATTCTTCATGTGAAAGAAGCTTCAATGAGTTTTATTCTGTTAACCAGGCTCTTAACACAGCTACCACGTCTCAGTGCCAGAAAGGGGGTTCCACCTCATACGAAGCTCAGCTATACAATGGCACAGAGGCTTCTTAAAAGAAAAAATTGCCTTGGTTAACAAGTTTTGACTGTACTGCATCTCAGATGCTTTTCTTGGTTATGTATAATCATAAGGGTCTGCTCTCAAACAAGGGCATGAGGAGACCTTTAATTGTGTTAAAATTGCAGAAATTTTATCTGACAATGAAAATGTTTAGAAGCAGCTGCTTTTCACCAGTTTAACCACTTGTCTCTCTACTCACTGTGCCACTCCCAGGTCTCCTGGTAGCCAGGGAAACTGCAGGCCACCCCGCAGCCAGGGCCAGCTCCCCGCAGACAGCCAGGAGGCCCCCAGCTTACAGGTACACTGAGCCCTGGCTTTACCATCAGTGGCACAATTTACTTCACAAATTACAGCAACTGTCCCTATACCAGCTGGGCCACCAGTACCACCTGGCACCCTTTAAGCATTGGTTTCTTCCTTTAAGAAGCAGGACTAAAAGACTGAATCATCTTTTACTGGGTTGCTGTGCAGTTTATCACACAGAAAAAAAAAGAGGACAGTGAGGAATTGTAACTTTCAGATTAAAATTTTTAATTAATTTAATTTTAAATTAATTTTAAATTAATTTAATTAATTAAATTTTCAGATTAAAAATTTTAAACTCAGTTTTGCCTGAGCTGTTTTTGCTCAAATGTTATTCTTTAATGTTAAATATTAAAATAGCCATGCTAACTCGAGACTCCCTGGGGAGCTAGGCTCTAGAAAGAAACTCAGGTGCTCACACACGTCCTCTGCATGGACGGCCTGAAGACCCACAGAGCCCCAGGCCAGGCAGGCTGGGCTGGGTCAGGAAGGACCAAGGAGGTGCCCAGACACCAACATGAATCCTGAGCACTTCTTGGCTGAAGTTTAGCAGCAGACACAGTTCCAGGCTTTCGTCCTGTAAGTGTGGCAACACTTGCACCTTACAGTTGAATTTAGTTTTAGGTGTGAGTAAACAACATGACTGTGTCTTCATTCCATGAAGACAGAGACCCTGACTGCTATCACACATAGATGGGAGCAGGTACAACAAGGGAAAGAAGAGTCGTACACTACTGCCAGTGTGGAGTATAAGATACCAGAACCAGTGTGCCCTGAGAGGTGACATGACCATCTTAGTGATTCAAAAGAGACTTCTGCTGTGGCTAACTCACTCCTGAGTCCTGATAACCTTTCTTCTGGGCATATTCAGGAAGTGCAGCTTCATTGGGGGTGAGCAGCCCCATAGTAAACAGAGACTTAGGACAGAAAAATGCCTCCTACCCTTACCACCCTGCACTATCTAGAGGACCACAGTGACTCAGTGCATGAAAGAGAAAGCTTCACTGCAGTGTGTGCCATACCAAGTAGAAACGTCCACAAAAGTGGCTTTTTACTTTGACCTGGGAGCAGCCCCTGACAAGGAGGCCCCAGTTGGGCCACTCAGGCCAAAGAAAGCCTAGTGCTTTCTATGGTGACAAAGCATCTGTATTGGGTTGTGCTAGCTGAAGAGACAGTTATATAAAAAGTAACAGCAGAAAATTAAATGGTTTCAGTGTTTTGGTTGAAATGCAGTTGTTTTCATAGGTCAGTGACATCCACTAAGGAGGCAAATGCCATTTGTACATTTTATTTGCATCCCCAGCATGGCTAGGGCTAGCCGGCTAGGACTCAGCAGGTCACATGCCTCAGCTTAGAGGACCACAGGCCAGCCAGTAAATACTAGCCCACGGAGGCAGAAGATCACATAGGCTATGCGGGTTAGGGGCCAGGGCCCAGCCTACTCTACATTCCAACAGCTGGAAGGTTTGTTTCATAGTATTATCAGTTCTTATGGCAGACAGAACCCAAGGCTATTAACACTGAGCCACATCCTCAGCCCATTATTATTATTACTATTGTTTCAGCTTAAGACAGGGACTCAAGTTGCACAGGTTGGTGAACTTGTGATCCTCCTCCCTCAGCCTCCCAGAGTGCTGGGAATAAGTCTTTTATAATAAAGTTGTACTTTGCCTTGTTATTTTATCTATACTGCCAAGATAAATTCCAAAAATCTGACTTATTCAGGAAATTTTATCTGAGTGACAATGAATAGGTTTAGAAGCAGCTACTTTTCACCAGTTTAACCACTTGTCTGCTCTACTTAAGTTATTTCACTAAAATCAACTACAAATCTTTTAAATACTACCTCTCAGTCACTGAGAGAGATGGAAAAGTTTGAGAGTTACAGAATATTCAGCTCTGCTGATACTATAAAACATTTTTGATATAGGTCAAATTAAGAAGGAAATGGTGGCCTACTGTCGTGGCAGAAACTGTATTCAGAACATTCTGGACTTAATTTTTTTCTTGCGCTTGAAAGTTAACAAATTAACGAATAGAATTTGCATCTTGGACTTTTCAGTGCTGAATATATAATAACAATACTAAGGTACACTTGTGTGTAAATCTATGCCTATTTTAAAATAAAAGTTAAGGGCTGGGGATATAGCTCAGTGGAATAAGTGCCTGCCTAGCAGGCGCAGGGTCCTGAGTTCAATCCCCAGTACTGCCAAAAAAAAAAAAAAAAAAAAAAAAAAAAAAAAAAAAAAAAAAAAAAAAAAAAAAAAAAAAAAAAAAAGAATAAAATAAAAGTTATTTTAAAAGAAAAAGTAACATATAAAACAAATTGTCTACTACCGATCAGTACAAAGGACACATAACACCCAGACCTTGACACACCATGGGTGAGGAACACGCAGCCACCCAACCCCATCAGAGATACCCTGCAGACACCCTTCACCTTTCCCAGCCCTGGCCTGGGAACCATGGGGGACTCCTGCCTCCGCACACTAGCGGGCAAAACATGCCAGAAGAATTCACTGGGTCTGGTTCAGGCCTATGGCATTTCCTTTCAGCTCCATCATGGCATAAGAAACTTGCTCAAGTAAGAAATTTCCTATAAAGTTTTTTACCTGCAATATAAATTTCTGGGAAAATTAAAAAACCAAAAGTACATCAACAAAGCTATTCATTCAATTAAATTAGGATTTGTTGGTATGTGTCTCATGGCAGGAAGCAAAGCGATGGCCCTTCTGCTAAGGAGTGATGCAGAGCCGTGGACGAGCCCCTACCCAGAAGGTCCATGTGGCCCACTGTGCCCACGTGTGTGGGCACTGCCTGGTCTGTGTGCTGGGCACGGACAGACAGGTGATATCAGTCTGCTCTGCACTTTCCCGTGAAGACTTGACTTCACTTTTGGAAGTGACAGGTGCCACAGTTGAGTGTGGGACGGAGGCGCTGAGAGTCTGGTATAGTTGGAGACACATACGGCAGGTTGGGGCCCAGGAACTGGTGGCCTCTCTGAATCTCATTCAAGTGGCCAGCTCTGCTCTTTCCCCTTGATGGGGAACCCAGGACCTCACACATAAGCAAGCAAGGCCTTTCCACAACAGAGTAGCACCCTGGCACTGCGCCTCTCCTCTAAATGTTACTGAGACAGTCTTGTTATGTTGTCCAGGCTACCCTGGAATTTCAGGTCTTCCTGCCTTATCCTCCCAAGGAGCTGGAATTCTGTTTACCACTGCTGTTACTAGAAACGTTACTGTACCTTCTCTAAGAGAGGCCTGGGGAAGGCTCTGTGCTGCAGTGGGGATGCACAGTGAGCAGACCTGTCCTGCTGCCACCTCCTCACACATCTGTAGAGGTTGTGGGTCTGAGCACGGAGTATGCAGTAAAGATTTCCTCTGCTTTGAAACTTACACACACACACACACACACGATCGAAACCAGCACAGAAAGATCACTCACACAAGGACGGACCTAGGATGGACCCAACACCTATCCCGTGCAGCTTTTGCATGTTGAAATTGCTAACCTGGCTCCTGTGACCTGTTACCATTTAAATAAACCCTGCTTATTTCTTTAAAGCCAGCAGTACCTAAGGAGCTCACAGTGTTGGGTATGATATGAAGAACAGGATGAGGGCACAGGCACATCAACATCCACTGTAAACTTCTGCCCTGCTCTACTGGGCAGGAATCAGGTCCTGCAGGGCCCTGTGGATGGGGACACAAGACCCACAAGGTGCTGGGGCCCTGCACACCCACCTGGACCGCCGCACTGTCCGGTAGGCACTGGGAAGCGAGTGCTTTGCTTTTGTGTGGGACCTGGATCTGGACTTTGACGACGATGAGTGATACTTGGGAGAGCGGGATCTAGTCCGCGACCGTTTTTTGTGCTTCTTTTTCTTCTTCTCTTTCTCTTCTTCCCTCGGTGGGTCTCTGGTTTTGCTTGAAGGCCCTTCTTGTGGCTTCACTTCTGAAGTGGGCAGGGGTCTGCTTCCAGTCAGTAGTGGACAGGGTGCAGCACTGGCTTCCTGAGAACAAAAACAAATTTGTGGCATCAGCAGAGAAATACGGCAGTGAGGTGCACAGGTGACAACACTTAACTCCAGGCCCTCTCCCAGGAAGGTGGCTCAGGTGGAGAAGCCAGCCCTCCCTACGTGTCAGTTCATGCCCTACCTGCTGGGCTGTGGACAGCCCAGGATGAGGGCACAGCACCAAGGACACTGTTGGGAAATCTGCACCTGCTCCTTAGCAACCTTCCTTAAAGCACACTCCATAGTTTCCAACAGTAGGTTTCTACAAGTCGGAGAACGTCTGCACTGAGCTGCTATGGTGCTAGGGGAGGGTGACGTCAGGCTGGAGAGTGTAGGGCCACACATATACACAAGAGGCACCCTGGGCCCAGCACCTGGCACTTGTGCACAGGCTTTTGGGCAGGAGCACTGGCACTGCCTGGGCACATGTTCCCACTGGAGCACTCCTCTGCTCACTGCATATGAATTTTAACCAGTCACAAATAGCATGCACCTCCACATTGTATGCCTCGAGGTTCCAGCTCTATGAGTTTTAGAAAACTGCAAGGCATGTATGGGGTAGAGCTGGCTATCCTTTCCCTAGGTCCACTGTGACCAGGCCAGTGGACAAGACTGTACACAGGGCTGCTCTGGCCTTCTCTCACTGTGGCTGCCCCTCTCAGCTCACTTGCCCATGTGCACCTTGGGCACCACTCCCAGCCCGGGGCCAGGACTCCCCTGCATCAGCTCCTGCCTAGGTGGCAGGGGCTTGTGCCAGCTTGGGGAGGGAGACCCCTCTACAGCGTGCAACTTAGCCGCCTCTCCACATTTATACCACGAGGGTCTTTCTTTTTATTTAGGACTGGGGATTGAATCCAAGGCCTTGCTCATAACAGGAAAATGCCCTACCAGGGGACCACACCTCAAACCTGTAACAAAAAAAAATTTTAAGTTTTGAGATAGGGTCTAAGTTGCGCGGTCTGGCCTCTAATGTGCTTACCCTCCCACTTCTGTCTCCTGAGCAGCTGAGATTACATAGGTGTGTGCCCAGCTTGGTTTAACAGGATTGTTCTTGAGGCTCCGCCTGAAGACCTCCAGAGAACTCACCTCAGCAAAAGGGAATTTTCACACCAGCCCTTAGACTTCATCTTTGCAGTTTAGGGTTAAACTGGCTCCCACAGGCCAGAGGTGTGGACATGAGCCAGGCTCCAGAAAAACCAGCTTGCTACATAGTAAAGAACCCATAGCCCCGGCCTCTCCCAAGGACCATAAACTCACGAGAACTGAGACCAGACTAGGGGTGGACAGAAAGAGTTTAGGAACACAGTTGTCAGCCCCCGGAACACGTGCCCCTGTGGGGACTTGGTGGCTGCCCCCCTTTTAGAAAGGAGGCTCAGGGTTTCCTGAGGAGGAGGAGGAGGAGGCTGTGTATGCGGGGGCGGCCAAGCCTTCCCACGCACCCTCCTCACCGTAGTCAGCACCACGTGCTGCAGCCACAGGGTCGCACACAGACAGACAAGTTCCAAACAGCCTCAGAGCCAAGGCATGGCCCAGGTGTGGAGGGCGCCCTTAGGGTCTTCACTGCCAACCCAGTACACAGTGCCACTAAGCTTCATAACTGCTTCTTCCGCCTCTACCTAAAGTGATGCCTGACCTGACCCTCCACTTACTCACTTGCTCTGAAGGCCAAGTGCCCTGCTGATATGAGGGGATGATCAGAACCAACACTTTCAAAATATAATTTATACTCAGCCATGAGATCTATGTATCCCAATAAGATGACTATCTTTTCCAAGTACAAGTGGCACAAGTCCGTCATCTTCAGCTATTCAGGAAGCTGAGGCAAGAGGCTTTGAAGTTTGAGGTCAGCTTGGGGGACTCAGTGAGACCTTTCCTCAGAAACAAAGAATAGAACAGGCTGGGTAGGCAGCTCAGTGTTAAGACAGCCTGCTTAGCACACGCAAGGCCCTGGACACTATCCCTAGTACCACAACCAGCCAGCCAGCCAACGAAGGTTATCCTCCACGAGTAAGACAAAACCAGGTAACTATGTTGATGTTCGCAGGCTGAACCAAGATGATTCATTGTGTTGAGCTTTTTGTTTTTAAAATTATAAGTACTGGAAGGATATTTAAAAATCCAGTATGCACACCTGAGAACAAAAAAACAAAAGGATACCAAATATCATGCACCATACACAGCAGCTGGTGGCAGGGCAGGTACCCATGGTATGTTCCCCATGCTGGGGACCTCATACCACACCCTTCAGTGAAGGCTCTGGGGTGATGTTTGCTGTGCAGGAGGAAGGTAAGGTTGGGGAGGGCTGGGGCAGTGCCTGCACAGCTGGCCTCAGTCCTGTGCCTCCTGCCCAAGTGTCAGCTGCCTTTGACATTGACCAATAACCATACCTCAGTACCTCTCCAAGTAGGACTGAGGATGCTTCTGAGTGCACCGCTGTACAGGTCAGAGGGCATGTGTGAGCATGCATGTGTATGAGCGTGTGTGCGAAATTAGTGGGACAAGCTTTGAGGGAGGGCACACTGCTCCTCCAGGGTTCACAGGGAGGCAGGCCTGCAGGCAGAGCCTAAACCCGCTTGACACATGCACTCTGGATGACACTCATAGCAGTGAGTGGCAGGGGACACGATTCAGAATGCCTTGCCCTCCCTGGCCGTGATGCTATGATTAGGGACAGAGTATGGCCTCAGTCAAGTCCAGCAAGGCCAGAGGGATCCTATTCCAGCTGGCTAAGTGGAGGCAAGGCTCCCTTTGTGAGTCAGTCATGAACGTTCTGTGAGCCACGTTCTGTGAACCCTGTAGCCAGCCCATGAGCCCAGTCCCCATGTAGCTTAGCAACTGCCAAGTGTGCCCCAGGTTCCAGTGTGCAACCAAAGCCCTGGCTGGTGTTGTAATCAAGACTTCATAGGCTAGGTTTAAACTCCTGGGTTCCAGTGATCTTTCTGTCTCAGTCTCTTTGGCAGCAAGAACTACAGGCATGTACCGCCTTGTCTGGCCTCCAAACTACTAGAAAAGCATAAAGCAAGACCTGATTACCCTTCTCTCTAGGCCTTGCTGGAGGGACAGACCATCCTCCACCTGTGGCCAGCTCAGGCAGTGATAAAGGAATGGATTTGGAACTCTTTGCCTTTAGTTAATGTAAGTAGCTGGTACAGCTGGTGACTAACACACTGCAGAGTACGCATACTGAAACATATTCTCAAGATAAATGCTATTCTGGCCTAATCAGAAGACCCCAGTTGTGTTAATTTAAACTATTTTGGCAGAAATAGCCTCAAAGACAATCAAGGGGCTCCTTCCTCAGTGCAGACCACACCCTGTGCCAGCATGTGTTCGGGTTCTGGGGCACTTGTTAATGCCCCTCGTACACCACAGCCAAAGCAACAGCTGCACACCACAACCAGGGAACCAGAGCCACCTTGCCAGGGTGAATTTCACATTTCAGTAGAGATAGCACCACAGCTGGGGTCAGGCAGTGTTTGGCAGAAACCACAAAGGAACTCCAGAAAAGTGGTTCGTGAGGTTATCAGGACACCTGTTGCCTACCACTTCAGTAGCAGGGAAAGTAGTGTCGGTTGGTTCTTTATTACTAAGTGTTTACTTGGCAATACATTAGCAACCAGCAACCACCACCTCCTGCTGGTGACGCGCTTGCTCCAGAGCAGACGAGCATGCACTGGGCTGCTGTGTAGTGGATTACTGCGGTGCCCTGGGCTGCTCCCGGCACCTCACTGGGGCCTTGCCTGTCTTCACACATCTCGCCTGCTCAGTGTACTAGGTGTTCTGAAACCTGGTCCTCGGGCCGCTCCCATCCGCTACCCTGCCCCAGCCCAGAGGCCATGCTTCCGAGACTACTGCATGGAAACTGACTACACACTATGGTCACTGTCAACGGACAGCTTCTTGATCACAACCCCAAGTACCTCAGCAGCTGGGACCTGCAGGAACTCAGCCAACACTGGCTAACTTTTGGTCTTATTTCCTTTTCCAACTCTTGTATGATTCACAAACTCAGCAAGGCCAAGAGCTTGAGAAGAGTAACTGGAATCTATAAGGGACACTGAAGGGCTATTAGCAGCAAGCGACTGCATTAACTCAGAAGGGGCTACAGCCAGGCATTGTGGCACACACCTATAATCCCAGCACTTGGGAGATGTAGGCAGGAGGATTTTAAGTTCAAGGCTGATCTAGACTACATAGAGAGACCCTGTCTCATCCTCCTTTCCTGCAAAAAAAGAAAAGGGCAAAGTTTCTGATTTCTCTTCATTGTGAATTAAGCACACAGATACTCACCAAAGGTAAGGATGGTATGCATGCAGGCTATTTATGCATATAGTCTCTCTTGCACACTGCTTGAAACTTAGGGTACTACCGATAGCTTTCCATGTCAATAAGTGCACTTTAAGACATCATTTAAAAGCCTGCCTCAATATACAACATGCAGCCACTTCTTCCAACGAATGAGTCGAGCAGGATGGTGCACAGACACAGATCAACAAGCAGGACCAGCACACACACAGGGAGACACAGGCCAGGGCTTGTGTGTGCCCAGCTCTGTGTGCTCCAGCCTGAGACAAATGTGTGTGGTGAGAATGTTCCCAGGGCTGATGTGAGCAGGAGATGGGCATCAGGCACAGAGGCAGTCACAAGGCAGAGACACAAATGCCAAGAACTGGTGCAGACTTCTCAGCACCTCTCGGTCACGGTCAGAGCAGATCCCATTGCTCCCAAACAGTCTGGCAAGAAGGGTGGGTGCAGGCCAGTGTGGACAGTGTCCACCAGAGGGAAGCAAAGCTGCCAAGATCTGCACTGTAATATGGTAGTGCCTCCAATTAAAAAAGCAATTCCAGTCAGGGCTCTGGCTTGGCGATTCTGGCAGAAGCCAGACACAAGATACATGACTGAGGGCCAAAGGGACGCTGCTCAGAGAGAGCAACACCAAGGATCAGTGAGCCACAGCAGTTCTGGTCCACAGACCCTTCAGAAAGCTGCAGCTCACCAAGCACTGCCTTAGTCCCTCCACACCATGTTCGTGACCTCTCTTGTGTGGGACAGTGTGCAGGGCACATCTCTTACCAGTAGGCTCTCAGTCTGCACACAGACACAGACAGGCTCCCCCCTCAAGAACACAGATCATCAAAATTGGTCCATGCAGACAGTGAGACATAGGCAGCCTTACAAAGGAAGGAAAATCTGACACAAAACACAACGGAGGGAATGCGAGGGTATCATGCTCAGACAGGTCAGATACCAAAAGACAGCCCTATGTCTGAGGCTCCTGGAGCAGTCCGGTTCAGGACAGAGAGCAAGGGGGTCCGGGAAGCAGTTTCACTGGGGGGACAACAGAATTTTGGGATGGACAGTGGCAACAACAGCACAACTTGCAGATGTGCTCAGTGCACTGACTGTGCACTGTAGAAAGGTGGTGGACACAGCAAGCCTTATATGCTGATGAGTATCTTACCACAATAAAAATGAAACAAAAAACTTATAAGCTCCACTGGAATTAAGACAAGATACATAAAACCTCTGCTCTTCATTGAACCTTTCTCTGGTATTGATGCCTTTTATATCATATGCTTGCTCTGCCTTTGTAAGAACAAATGTGGGACAATGCCTATCCCTAAGGTAGCTGTCTGTGTGGTGGCTGTTGGGACTGAGACAGAAGTGGGCTGAGCCTTGCAGGTCCTGCAAGGCTCCCTGCTCCCCCTCAGGTGCTGCTGCTCACAGTTCTTGAGGTAGGGCGTCTGACTGTCCCAAGGCAGCTGCCCTGACTCTGTCTTGCACCCACACCATCTGGACTGAGAATTTTATGTCTGTGTAGCTGCGCCAAATGTGCCAACACCGATGAGCACAGTGCCCGTCAGAAGAGCAAGTGAGTCCAGGACAGCCTGTCCCTGGGGACTTCTTAAGGCTAACAATATTTTGAAGTCTGACTCTCATCTATGACAATCCCAATTTAATTGTAAGTATTTCTGTCTCAAGGCAATTAAAGACATTTATCACCATCTGCTGCTACCATTACGTTTTTGTTGAAACAGTTTAACAGCTATAATCTGTATGTAGCACACACATATGCAGGGAGATGGTCCCAAAGATTCACATGCCTGTTTCCAGGGATTACAGAATAGAGGCAGGAGGCACAGGGCTGGGCCTGTGCTTGCCAGGAGAGCCTGGCAGCTGACCCAGCCGAGACACCGTAGGCCGAGGGCAGGGCTTGCCGACAGTGCATCAGAGCACACAGGCACAGACGCAGGACTGCTTACTGTGTCTCTATCTGCAAGAACCCCTTAGCAAAACTCTTTTCCCAGTACACAGACAACAGGGAAACGCTAAAGGGCATTAGAGGGTGGTGGGTGGTATCCCAACCACCACAGCATATCCTTGTTTCTTAAAGTCCCCTCTCCACATACATTAGTTTTATAGCCACAACCAGAAGGCAGACATTTTAGCTAAGTGTGGTAGAGCATGCCTGTAATCTTCCGGGAGGCTGAGGCAGGAGTGCCACAAGTACCTGCCCAGCCTGGGTAACTTAGCCACTTTGCAAGAGCCTGTCTCAAAATAAAAAGAAAAGATTGGAGATGTAGCTCAGTGTGAAGGCCCTGGGCTCAATCCTAGTACTGAAAACGAAAACAAAAACAAAGACAAAGCAGTGATGGTTCAAGTTCTACTTTTCCCTTCACTGTGTCAACAGTGCTTCTGGTGCAGTCATAGCTCCTGCTGCACTTTGCTCCAGAAATCTTAGCACTGGGTGGGCAAGGTCCCTTCTGCTGGCAGGGCAGGTGGCAACGAAGCTCAGAAGGGGCTGCTGGGGCACCGCTGGCTGCACCCAGGAACTCAGGAAGCCTAGAATCTGGGAGAGCCTCAGTAGGATGCATAAACCAGATGATGAAGTGGCATCTGGTCACTGTTCAACATACTGATCCTGCCAACTGGATACAGCTTTCCCAGATGGAGGGGACTTCAGATAGGCTCCTGGCCCAAGAAAGCTGACTCAGCCTCCAGAAGGCTCAGCCCTGAACTCAGGATCCCATACTACTTTTCACAGTAAAACAAAAGCAGCCAAGTGACTACACATAGAATTATCTTAGAATAACAAACATATATGGCAATGTACACTGGGGAGGCTGAGGCAGGAGGATCACCATGAGCTCAAGGGCAGCCTGGGCTACATAGTGAGACCCTGTTCAGAGAGAGAGAGACAGAGCAACGTAAGCAAAGGGGTAAAAGGTTCAGCACTATGCTACGGAGAAAAACCAGCTGAAGGCAGTGGGGACATCTAAGTGTGGCTGTGGGGCAAGAGTGCACCACAGTGACAGACACAGGGTTCCCCAGAGATAGCATCCCACTGTGGGGCACAGGTAGAGTGATTAGGCATTAGGCAAGTTACCATGCATGCACCTGACCTGCAGACAGTATGGAGAAGGCCAGCGGGGGGTGGGGTGGGGGGGTGGTGCAAACACGGGGGAGGGCTGCTGGCTAGGGACACTCTGGCTATTGCTGTCCTTTCAAAGGGTGAGACTTCTTGTAACTAAAATTCCTACAGTCTCTATTTCTCTTTAAGGGAAGGATTTTAGGTTAGGAAAGGTTTTTGGTGTTTCTGATGTTCCTAGGAAAAACCCAGGCACAGCTCCTGGCTGCTGTGCATGGCCCTCCAGTGGCCATGTCATGAGCATCATCAAAGGTGATGCTCTACACACTCCAACTCTCATGTGAGAAATGCAACATTGCCAAGATGTCCCTGCATGCCCCACAGATTCCCTAAGTAGTCCTGAAGTGTAGTTGGCTCACAAACAAAATCCAGACAGGGCTGCTATGAAGAACCTAAAAGAAAACCTCAGGGATTCAGGGGTGGGATGTGATGCAGTTCAAGAGGCCCCAGGAAAACCCTAGGTGCACAAAAACCTGCAAACCCTCCAAAGCCACATTTTAAAATGTGACCCATGGTGGGCTCTGCTGCCAAGAGTTTATGTACCCTGGGAAGTCCTGGCCCTTCCTGAGCCCAGGCCCACAGTTTTGTCAGGGCTAAATGACAGTGTCTGCTTGAGATCAAGCCTGGCCACACTGGCCATGCTGTGGCCTCTGTCTCTGCAGAGTTGGCAAGGAACCCAGGGCCAGGTTCTGGTGGGTGTCTACTCTACTGCTCAGTCCCAACCCCCCAGTGCCCAGGTCTTTCTTCCCTGATTCAGTGCCCTCTTGGCCCAGGCCCTGGTGCTGGGGCCTCCACCTGAGCCTGAGCCCAAGCCCAGCAACATGCCTGTCCTGCCCTGCTGAGCTGTGCCCCAGTCTGGTTGCCTGAGCACTTCCCCAGCAGGCCTGCGCCTCTGGAACTGCAGCCAGCACTTGGGTATCTGTGCACCAGATACCCCTGGGGCTACCACACATTCACACAGACACCTGTGTCCCAGGCAGGAGCAGGAGCCTGAGCTCGAGTCCAAACTGGAGCCAGGTTGACAACACCTCATCTGGACAGAGCTCCTCAGTGAGAGCCCAGCTCCTGTGTTTCTGGCCACTATACCCCAATGATGATGTTACGTAGTCTTCTTTCAACGTACCTCTACACTGAAAGGGCTCTCCTCAATTTTCCCAACTTCTGCTTCAGGAAGAGGATTTTTTAAGGTTTGTAAAAATAAAGCCGCTTTTCTTTTGCGTTCTGCCTGGAGCTGCTTTTCCTTTGACTCCTTGGACGCCTGGGCAAGCTTCTCTCGAGCAGCAGCTGCAAGGCGGTCCTCCAGCTTCTGTTTTGCTAAAGGAGCAACAAGAAAGAAATGGAGTTGGGAACAAAGGCGTTTATGACCTTCCACCTCACGTTCATAGCACCAACAAGCCAGTTACTTGGAGAGGAACACGACACCAATGGCACGCTGGACAGATGCAGTGGACCAAACACACCCTAAGAGGGTGGGCACTGGGTTTTATAGTTAGCAGGCTGCTGGGGCCCCACACTAGTGGAGGCTGGGAGAAGGGCACCCTCGGGAGTGCTCGCTCTCACTCACACACACCAACACTCAAGGTGGCAATGGCTACTCTAGAAGCGTCTCAGCCCGAGGACTGGAAAGCTTGGAGCAGATACCCAGAGGGTGCAGGCTTGGGCACAGGAACAGTGTCAGCACTGGAGAGGAAGGCACAGGGGCTGGAGTTCCCTCTCCTAAGTGTTGCTTCATCTGTGTGTACACAGAAAAAGCAGCAAGAAACCAGAATAGATAAAATTTGGCTGTGATTAACTCCTTGAATGTAGAATATATTGTATCTTAGAGCAGGGGCCATGCTGGGACCTTGGAAGACGAGCCACTCATGCATCAAGGGCAGATAGTTCTGCAGAGAGACAGCCTCCCCAGAGGGCATCTCCTGACCAGAGCTGGGAGTGCAGGCTGAGCTTCACCCTGGGGGTGTCAAAGCACAGAGTCCTCCATTAGAGGCAGGCGGGTGCATTAGGCTCTTTGAGCACTGATTGCCAGTGGCACTGCAGTGCTGGGAGGAGGAGGAAGA